>CAIGRH010178808.1:0-14129 GCA_903798295.1 Fraxinus nigra | reverse complement strand
GAAATTTGTCCTGTGTATAATTGAACTAAATATCTTGATACTTTTATGTAATTGACATCCCCATGGAGCATGGCCATATGGGATGCAAGACAAGAAAACGTGCAATGCACAAATACACAATTTGGTTGAATACGACCAACGTTAAATTATGCACTACCATGATAATTAAAAAAAAAAAAAATAAATCTCAAAATGGACCTGTTCAACTTGGACTATGGTTTAATACTTTTATAATTAATTTTTCATATCACTGACTCAATTTATATAAACAATGTCGGTCGATTTCGTTTGCTCCAATAACTGCACTCGATCGATCCGTAGAAATATCAAATGAGTTATGTAGAAATATCCATAGAATCGTTATTTACCTTGAATATGACCCACCTTCATTTATATCGATTTCAACATAGGATAATGGGTCAATAAGGTAGTTGTTAAGCATACATGGGACATGTGTCCTAGGGTTGCTGTGATATCCTGCGAAAATCGTGGTAAAGATTAAGCCATGTTTGGTGGGAATTAAAATCAATTTTTTAGTAGATTTTGATAAAAGTTGATGAAATGTGTGGTTGAAAAATTATGTATCTTATGAAATATATGGTAAAATTAATTATTAACTTTAACTTAGATTAAATTCTAAATTTTAATTTTTACCAAATATGGATTAAATAAGTTGTACGAATCCTCTAATTGCATAGACCTTCGCTCACTTGATGGTGGCCTCCCAGTCTCTATCTCAATGGGCTGCCTACAATTGCAGTGGCTGCATGAGTCGAGGTAATAAGGGCGTTGTCTTTTATCCACTTGCTTCGATGGCTCGGGGCGAAATTGACGATTGTTCGTTCATACACGCTTAATGCCCATCTCGTGTTCATCAACATCGACAATATTATTATATTTAATTGAACACATTACTAAGAAATAACACGTAGATAAATAATTCACTAGTATGGAAACATTTTTAGGAAAGGTGGGTGCTTTGCATTTAAATTTCATAATTTGGTGTTGAACCTATTTGTTACATATTTTTAAACTAAAATATCATTTAAATTTTTTAAAAGTGCATTGCCGTGTAATAAAATCAAATAATTAATAGGCAGATGGGAACGGGTCTTCCTCATTTATTTCAAGAACTATGTCACACTTACAGAAAGGAGTGGGGGTGATTAGTTTCACATATACTCACAAACGCAAGAGGGGGTAGATTTTTTTATTTTTTTTTTTCATTTTTTTATTTTCGATGGGCACGTGAGTTGGTGTAAAACATGAATTTTTTTCCCGTATGGTTTATTCCTTATTTCAAACCAATCCAAATCAAGTAATAAATTAATTTTAATTGATTAGAGAGCCTTCAATTAATTAATCCAGTCTTCGTGAAACTTTAACTAAATAAATCGAATTAATTGGGAAATGTTCTACATCACCGAATTTTTGGACTATAACCCGTTGAAAATGACACTTCAATTTGTCGCATAATAATTATTTTTAAACATAAGTTTCTTAAGTCCACATTTTCAATGGGAAAACAAAATTCTTGTTATATTATCAGCAGACAGGTTTAGAGTTGCAAATAATGTAATACGCTCTTTCGTACCATTGTTTTTTGAGTTTCATTTAGCGCTTGAAATAGATTATTTAAAAATTATATTTCCTTCACACCTATTTTCAACCACACATTTAAAAAAATATATATTCTTAAATTTTTTCCTACCTTTTAATCACACATTCTTAAACTTTTTTTTTTTCACTTATTTTTTACCATGTGTCCTTAAAAAAAAAGGTCAATCATTTTTTCACATTTCCTTAGCTTTCTTTACTTTTTAATCATGTAGTACAAAAAGTTAATTTTTCAAAAAATCTGTCACCCAAGGTTTCACGGTGTGTCTTGCTGCGGTCCTTGACACTGGGACTTGCTGTTGCTAAAATTTTACTTTTTGAGAAACGGACGGTGAAAAAGTATAATTGTGAATCCTACAAGTGAAATTTTAACAAATGGAAACGAAATCCAACCGAGGCGACCTCACCACCGACATTGAGAAATATATTGTTAACACTCAGCCACATATTTTGAGTTAAATTGCATTGTAAGCTATTCATCTTGGTATCAAAGGGGTGTAGGTTTTTGCAGCACTCAGTGCAAGGGGAGGGGAGTCTCTAAAGTCTTAAATGATGTCTGTCCCACATAGTTTGAATAATAAAATTATAAAATGTACAATACACTATTTATAGAGAGGAGATTAAGACTAAGACCTAACGAAAGTAGTAAAAGAACAGGTAAAGAGCATAAAGGAAAAATGACCAAATCTGAAAGAGAAATTTTTATCAAAGAAGCGTGAAAGCAGGAAACTAGAGAGAGAAAGTAGGGGGAAAAGGCTACCTCTTTTACAATACATTCATATTACATCACTGTGATCTGACTATGTACAACTGTTAGACAAAGCGAAACACGTGAAATCATAGTATATATACGAATACATATATACACACATTAATGACATTAATACCGTTCTTAAATATGTAATGCATGTCTTTCTGTCTTGAAAAGCTTGTACTGTTCAAGATATAAATACTATCCTCGGATCCACAAAATCCACTTCCCCTTCTCACTTCGCACATAAAAAATGCTTCTTGTTCAGTGCTAATACTAAAAAATCTTTGCATCATTTGTGTTTTCTCATTAAAAAAAGGAACTTCTGATTCTTGAACATTTGAAAATTATAGCTAAATGGGTGCGCGTTGCTCAAAATTTTCCTTCTGCTGGTGGCATTCTCACCTGAAGCCCTCAGTTCTTCAATCTTCTGATCTGGGTCAGTAGATATATGCCTTTTGGGTACCCATTTGCAATTGTTTTTTTATGGGTTTTTCTTTAATAATTTTGTATAATGATTTGCAGAGAATGGGGAGAAAAATGCATTGCCAAGCTTTACCGAGTTCAGCTGGGAAGAATTGAAAAATGCAACAAATGGGTTTTCTTCAGAGAATATTGTATCAGAACACGGAGAAAAGGCCCCAAATGTAGTTTACAAAGGCTTGCTTGAGAATGATCGCTGGATTGCTGTTAAGCGCTTCAACAAATCTGCTTGGCCTGATTCTCGCCAATTCATTGTTAGTGATTATTAATAAACTTTTTGTGCATCTTTTCTAGTTTATTTTATATTTTTGCAATTTTTTGGTTTAACCCCAAGGCTACATAGGGGAAACTTATGTTCTGAACATTCTTGCATTTTTGGAACGTCTGTTATTAAATATCAAGATTTAACTTTTGGGCTTAACTTGCGATCACGAGGGAAAGTTTTTGTTTACTGTTTGTGTTATTTTGTGATGGGTTATTGTAGGATGAAGCCCGCACTGTGGGAAATCTGAGGAGTGAGCGCTTGGCGAATCTGATAGGCTGTTGCTACGAGGGGGATGAGAGATTGTTGGTCGCAGAATTCATGCCTAATGAGACACTTGCAAAACATTTATTTCATTGTGAGTATGTACGTTACATAGCTTCGATTCTTGGAGGGTGATAGTGCTCAATCTTATCCCGGGAAAGAATTGATGGCAATCTTAAAACACAAATGTTGTGAATTCTCCTTGATAATGTATATTTTGCTATTTAATTTGCATTTGTAATATCCGTTTGAAGTCGGCCAAGGATGGAATCAGGGATTGAAAAGCTTGCTTTATTATCGATCTAATATCAAGCTTTAAAGTGTTCTCGATAATTGTAAAGCTTTGGTAAAACTATATTAAAGCTTATTGATGCTGCTCATAGTATTAATGGTTTTTATGATTGTTAGTATATATACGGTCATGATGCTGCATATAATATTAATGATTTTTATGATTTTTCCGCAATTTTTGCTCATATTTCTTGTGTCAAACTGTTTTGGCACACCATGGATTATTTTTCTGATGTTAATGGTTGAATTGGGATAGGGGAGAACCAGCCCATGAAGTGGGCAATGAGGTTGAGGGTGGCTCTGTATTTGGCGCAAGCTCTGGAGTACTGCAGTAGTAAGGGACGGGCATTGTATCATGATCTTAATGCTTACAGAGTCTTGTTCGATAAGGTAAAATGTGCTGTGTATATGTTTTAGTTTTAGCTTCTAAAAGATTGGGTATTGTCTTGCCCTTATATACAGTTACTCATATACAGGATGGTAATCCCAGGCTCTCTTGCTTTGGCTTGATGAAGAATAGTAGAGATGGCAAAAGTTATAGCACAAACCTAGCTTTCACTCCACCAGAGTACTTGAGAACTGGTATGCATCTAGACAGCAGTACACAGTACTACATGCAAGACTTTAGCTTGTTTTCTTCCTCAATCCTATCCAATGAGGTCCAATCCACAAATCAAACATGCCATTAATATATGTTTATGTTGAAATTATAAATTCCCTTTGAAGATTTCAAATCCCTGCTCTCGAGCGCGAAGGCTTGAGATATCATCTGTCACCTTTCCTATGTTATGGTCTATGTTGCTCCAATATATTTAGGAGTTGGATCATTTCTTCAAATACTTAGGATACGTGGATATGGCTAAAAATAACTAAAATTTAGTTATGGGTACCAGGTTACATCTTGCAAACATAAATTTTTTTGGGGAGTGTAGCATTAAATGAGCCTGGTTTCATGCCTCAAAATTGATTTTATTGCTTTAAAAATCATGGGCCCACTCTTTATCTCCCTGCAACTTCTGCTTCCTCCCATGTCGATCTCCCTTCCATGTTTCTGCTGTGTCCACTTCTAAATTGAAGAATCCGACAGGGATACCCATGAGTACATCGTCCAAGTTGAAGAGTCCGAGCATCATATGTTAGGGCACAACTTATACGAATTATTGACTTGTTTACTTGTATGTATGGCAGGAAGAGTGACACCAGAAAGCGTAGTTTACAGTTTCGGAACCATGCTTCTTGATCTTTTAAGTGGAAAGCATATACCTCCAAGCCATGTAAGTTCTTGTCTGTCTAAAGATCAGATTTGTTGAATCTATCATTATCTTGGTTGATATCCTTTTACTTCCCCTGACCTTAAATTTTAACTTGGCGAATTATTTAATGAGCTTTAGATAGTAAAAATATGCAAGATATGAAGAAATTGTGTTATAATGTCGATTCATAACATTAAAGTCGATATTCAAGGTTGTACGAGTTATAGAGAAACTATGACATGCCATGAAAGTATTCAGGGACTTATTCAACATAGATTAATGTGTAATCCAAAGGTCTTGGAAGACCTATTCAGTTTGTTTGTTGTTGTCATTGCCTGCGTTAGATACTATAGTTCTCAATTGACAATATTTAGTTTGTATCTTTTGCTGTTTGTTAAGAGACAATTTTTCCGATGGATGGCATTCTTTTAAACACCTCTTCTCATGACAAGTTTGATTAACTATACACTGTCTTCTTACAGGCACTCGATCTCATTCGTGGCAAGAATTTTCTGATGCTCATGGATTCTTGTTTAGAGGGCCATTTTTCAAATGATGATGGAACTGAGTTGGTGCGCTTGGCTACCCGTTGTTTGCAATATGAAGCACGAGAAAGGCCCAATGCTAAGTCTCTAGTCACTTCTCTCATATCTCTTCAGAAAGAAAGTGAGGTATGGACTATGGAAAAGTCATTTAAGTCATCTTTGGTTGTGGTACAATTGTTTGCAAACATCTAAAAAATTATTAAAAATATTTACAACCACCATTTCCCATTAATTTCTTATAAAGTATTTTCTGTCCGGGTACAGAGCTTGTTGCTTGGACTATTGATGGATTTCCACTTCAAATGTTTCATAATCTTGTTATCCTGCAGTTTTCTATCCTTTTATACTCTGTGAATTTCATCTGTATAATTAAAAGGAAGTTACATCTATGATTATTTTTCATCTTTTCGTTTCTTTATTTCCTGAGAATAGACAATGAAATTTCGTCACTAATCAATTACAAAATATCAGAAAATACGAAGGGCACGCACTACAAACTGTGGTGGCTCGTACATCCACACTTGACAAATCTCTATATGGCAGAAGTTTGTTAATCCTTTAGACCTGAAGCATACTTTCTCGTTGATCTGTCAATCAGGTCCCTTCACATGTTTTACTCGGCATTCCACATGGAAATGCAAACCCTACTCAGCCACTGTTGTTGACACCTATGGGTGAAGCATGCTTGAGAATGGATCTTACAGCCATACATGAAATATTGGAAAAAACTGGTTACAAAGACGATGCAGGGATCGCCAATGAGGTTTGCATCTGCCTATTTATTGTTTTGCCTTGTCTTTAGTGATCTCATTGTCGTGCTTCTGAATTAATGCTACTCATAAGTTGTTATCTCTCTTTTAGTATCTCAGCGATCCCTATAAACATTTGCATAAACATCTTCTATTTTATCTATGATATCTGATATTCTGCACTCCAGCAATTTGACTATGTTTTACAAATTGTGCAGAAAAAGTTGAACCAAATTATAGAGTAAAGAACTAAATGCTAATAAGTCATTCACATCTTTTTTGCTTTCTGAATCAAGTCTTTTCGTTTAAGATGAGATTAGGTTCATGGTACTTTGCTTTATATAGCTACTCCAGTTAGGAATTCTGTCTAAAGAAGGTCAATAGTCATGTCTAGTTCCCATGTTCTTACTTACGATAACATGTTAGGACTAGTGTGGTGGCCCCCAGGTAGAAAATGAGGGGTGAGCCTTTGATGGAAAAATGAATTCAGCCTACACGTAAGAGGGGCGGTGTTTTAGATTAAATTTAAGTAAAATAAATGTGTCCCCTCTCTAAGAGATTAAGCTTTTAGCTACCGCACTTCAATAATCCTCGCAGTTACTAGTAGTGCTATCAGAACACTGGCAAATGAGTTTCTTTTCCATCTCAAATGCTACACCTCATTTCGCTTTTATTGCACAGATTTTTTCACCAATAATCATCATACTAATATTTTTGAAGGAATTTATCCCTGCAGCTATCTTTTCAAATGTGGACAAATCAAATGCAGGAGACCTTGAATTCTAAGGAGCATGGAGATACTGCTTTTCGAGCCAAAGATTTCACTACTGCAATTGATTGCTATACACAGGTAAAAACCCTTTGTCTGCATTGGCCTCTCATTTGAATTGTTCACATCACCGAAATTAGGTATATCTTCCAGAGATGTCAAAATTTGATAGCCTCCGTAAATTGATAAATCAGGTATAGTATTTTGATAAATTAGTTTGGAGTAGCCATCAAAATCTATTTCTGACCATTCTGAAAAACCTTGAAAGGCAAAATTTGCTACATAATTCTTTTGCAACAAGAAACTACACTCAACATACTTATTGTTTGAGCAGACACGTATCAAATTCCATGGCACCACTATCATGATAAAGTATTTTTCCATTTTATCTTGGATGATCAAGAAATGAATGCACGTCTAATTTCAGACAATTTACTAAAAAATTGTTGTTGTTTATGTAGTTCATTGATGGTGGGACCATGGTTTCACCGACAGTCTATGCTCGACGGTGCTTGTCTTATTTAATGAATGACATGCCTAATGAAGCTCTGGGGGATGCTATGCAAGCACAGGGTATATCTCCTGAGTGGCCTACTGCCTTTTACCTTCAAGCAGCTTCGCTCTTTAGCATTGGGATGGAAAATGATGCTCAAGAATCACTTAAAGATGCCACAAACATGGAAGCCAAAAGGAACAGAAATTGAAAGTGTATAGTTTCTCCTTTTTTTCAATTTAATTTTCATGTATTTAACCTTTTAAATTCCCCATGTCAAACATTAAAGGATTATTTAAAATTGATTGCTTAATTTTGTTGTTTTTGTAAACCTCAGCTCGCTCAATTTAAGTTGTTTCTTTGAAAGACTAGCTAATTGTCTTCCTCAATTTTGTTGTTTTTCTCCCTCCATCCAATAATCTCTATGATTTTGAAAAATTCTCATTGAACTCATCCTTCTTCATATTAATATTGTGACGATTTAGCTGTAATCCTTTCCTTCATCCAAAATTAATGACCATTACTATGTAACGAATGTGGAGTTGAGATTTTGCAAACAAATTTCAACCCAACATCGTACTACGAAAACCATACGATATTCGAATCTTTTGTCAACATTTTCTTGATTGAGCTTATCGCACTGAGCTTGTCAGTACAGTTTCTCTCTCCTGTGTGGTTTTCGAGGTACTGCACATGGAGTGATATTTATCTAGTACGCACTCACAGTAGTCGGGCCTCCGCCCCTTCGGGGTGGTCGTGACTTCGCTGGTGAGTAGCGACTGCGAATTTCTATATAAAAAAAAAATAAAAATATACGACATTGTCACATGTGTTGGGCCCTTCAAAATAATTATGAAATGATAATGTTGAATTCGGTGAACAGCACCAAATCTTTTTCAAATGCTAGTGATAAGATTTGCCTCGAATGCCCCAATTATAATCATAAATAATTTCATTATATTGGACAAATGATCATTTGACACAAGTCAATAAAAGAACACGTGTAAGATTTACGTTACATGATTTAATTTACGAACAAGCTTGAGATTTAAGAGTACGAATTACTTTTCGGCTTTCATATATTTTAAGATTCACGTGAAGCAGTGGTTTGTACAAAGGAGAACTCAACATCCTCAAATCTCAATTTGATGGATTGTCTTCCCCAAATACATATACATAAATTTATCACCATCTCTCCACTGTATATAGTGAACATAGTTAAAATCACTCACTCAATGTAAAGTTATGTAGTATAAGAATATGCAAACTGTTTTTGAATCCCATATTTTTCAATGAAGCACAAACTTCTATGGTATATATATTCCCCATTAGAGTAACACTTGCCTCATGTTAATTCAAATGCTACTGTGTACAAAATGTGTCGACAAGATCTGAGCCAATGATTAAAAACAATTTTTGAAATCATTGGTCCAAATCTTGGTCTGCCTGTGGATAGTAACCTCCTTGATGAGTACACAACTCTAATTGACTCTCATTTTCGTATCTGATCTCCACATTCAATCTTGCCCTTTCCTACAACCTTCGAGTATGACAAAAAACTAGCTCAAGAATGCAAGAGAAGTGCTTTTGACAAGAGTATTGGAGGTTTGTGCCACGTTCCTCGAGCATTTTAAAGATCTGCAAAGCCAATAATGAGCATAGTCGATCGTAGATCCATGCCTTGTTACTGGACGTACATTTCGATGTTTAGCCCATTATAATTAGGCCGGCCCATTACCCTGATGGCAGTTACCTTATCCACATTATATTGGTAGCCCTCAACCTTTGTCCATGGCCATGGCTTCCTTTCATATATAGAAGCTCTCTCTTCCCTATCTGCGTGTTTGTATAAATACTGGAAGAGCACAAGATGATGTCAATTCAAGTTCAACCGAGTACGCAGAGCATTTTGGCATCCCCCTCTTTTAATTCCCAAAAGCCCTGTTTCACATCCTGCAAAACCTCATTTATATTGAAACCCAGAGCTTCCTCTCTGCATTCATCAACCCATCTTGGCCTCAAAATTAAGAGAATTCAAAGGCTTGATTCTGCCTCTGCTGCCGCTGCCACAGAATTAGCTCCAGAGGAAACACTCGCTGAGGTTTCAGACTCTAAACTCGCACAAAGCTCTGAGGTTCGACTCACTAGACCTATATGCATTTCATTTGAGTTATTGCATATGCATTCAATCAGAGCTTGCACGCATTTAATTAATTGTTAAGTTACTAATTTTAAGTTGAACCGCTTCGTTAGTCTTCAAACAACCCCTCTAAGCAGGTCGGATTTTTATTTTTTTTTTAAATCAATGGCATGATGCTTGCGAAATTTTCATAAATTGGTACACCATCTAAAAGCTCAACTGTTAAAGATGGGCACAGTGTTTGTTTAAGTTTTGTTTTCAACCGGAGGGTATGAAGGGTGCTTACGTAGAATTTTTCTTGAGCCTGTAGATTTGTTATATGGATTGTTATTGATAATGTGTGTTTTTAGTTACTTGCAAAATACAAAATTGTAGCCAACTTACTGAGTTAAAAGGAGAACTAAACCAAGAGATCTCTCTTTTGATCACCAATCCGTGTTATCATCAATCAATACCCATTCACGTCTTTCTTTCTCTTTGTTATCATTTAATTTACAGAAGCTAGGAGTGGTGGTTAAATCAGTGGAGAAGCCTAGACTGGTATTGAAGTTCATATCGATGGAAAAGAACATAGGTCTCGGCCTGGATCAGATGATTCCTGGCCATGGCACTGTGCCCTTGAGTCCATACTACTTTTGGCCGAGGAAGGATGCATGGGAAGAGCTGAAGACGACTCTAGAGAGTAAGCCGTGGATATCCCAGAAGAAAATGGTTATACTTCTTAATCAGGCCACTGATATTATCAATCTGTGGCAACAGAGTGGAGGCAATTTGTCCTAGACACCATTGTAGGATTGTCACTTGTTTCATCTTCAATGTAACATATTTTAGTTAAGTTGATTTCATACTAGTATTGTACCTACACTTCAAATTTGGGCCACTATAATTGAACTGTGAAGCTGTTTAAACCACGTCCTACTTGTTTAGTACATTTTTTAAATTTCCGATTGTTGAGGATAACCACACACTTTCCTCTAAGGCAACCTACATGAGAGATAGTTTATCATGAACCCACTCGTAGCTACCGGTCTAGCATCCGGTTTACCGGTTTTCCAGATGAACCAACCGGTCTAGTCTAATTTTAGTAAGTATGGGTTAAAGTGTGTGATTGACATATGACTCTTGATATGCTTATATATTAAGCATCATAGAACAGAAAGTGGGTAAGCAAAATTTGTATTGCGTTCTTATTATTTGCTTATCATTTCATATGATTATTGTCCTTCTGGCTCTTAACTTGGGGCCTACACCGGGGGAATGTAGGCACTGTCATATTGGGAAATATCATTGCTACGATGGTTGTTGTTTTGCTGGTGCTCATAAGGAAGGAGCATATTGGCTACAAAAATTATCTTAAACACACATTATATGCTCTTTTCGAGCATTACTAGGGCATATTGTTTGTTCAAACTATCTAGATAAATAGAAACTAGAAACCAGAATTAACATTTCTGGAGTTGATCTGCAGAATGTTGTATTTGAATTTTGTTAAGATGACTGTGAACAGGTAAGAAGTCACAATAATGATGCACGTGTGTGGTTGACCAACTACCAACCTATCTCTAGTAGATTGAAAATTAATGATGTTCTGTTCCTCCTCTGCAATATAAAAACTAAGTTCTGCATTTTGTGCTTTCATCCATGTTTTTGTCATGTTGATTTTATTGCAAGAAGTCACCTTTTCGTCTACACCATATCACCACTTGGTCATGATCGTACTTCCAAATAAAAATAGCTTACTTTACTCTATCTAGCTGTTGTTGAAGTTACTTTATCTCTGCTGATAAGGAAACCTCTTCTAATATACTTTATCTCTGCTGATAAGGAAACCTCTTCTAATATACATAGTTTGATATAGCTGAGTAATGTTCTCTTATATGATAGCAGATGTTATTTGGAGTAGCTTCTAAACTGCATGTTTTCTCCTAGTATTTTCAATCTTATGCCCCCCAAGAACAGAGGAGTTCGCTAAGAGCTTGTCTTTGTTCAGTTGTTAGTGATATATTAGACTATTATGTGCTTTACATAGGGGGGGAAAAAAAAAAAAGAATAAAGTGCCACCCATGAAAACCATTACATAATTTTCTAGAAATATCATGATGAGAAAAAAATACTTGCTATTTTCACCTAACTCTCAAAAGTAGTTGCGGTTCTATTATGTAGCATCTACTATAGTTTGTATGGTTGTTACAGGCCATATGTCCATCTAGTCCTTGCAGAGATTGGTCTCTTGTTGACGTTCAAATGATCTGCACCTTGAGTCCTGATTTCTTCAGCAAAGTGCTTCTGAGAATTTTCAGTCCTGGACTCCATTTTCAATCCAGCTTGAGATCTAGGAAAACTCTCGTAAGATGAACAATAAGGATTTGTGCTGCCCCCTTCCCAGATATCATCCTTTATACTGGTATTCATGAAATGAGGCTCTGACCTTGATGTTCTGCTTATATATACAGTTACATCATCACTGTCATCAAAAACTCTCTCCCCAGTCGACTCTCTTCATCAAAGGATATATTAGTTTCATTGACATTGTCGTCTATGAACAAGAACCAGATAGAGATATCTTAAATTCTTTTCCATTCTTAGTTACTGTTCTAGCTTCTCTCAATACTTGAATGGGAACTGTAGTTACGAATTGGGTGAATTTTCTTGAATCTCAGTTCTACTTTTGCATCCACAAATCCTACAACCACTTCCTTCTCCCTAGTAAGAAGATTAGAGTTCATAGGCTCAATTCTTGCCCGGACAATGGGACTGCTAGGACCGTCAGGTCAGTTGATTCAGACTGAGATAGTTCCACAGCAACCCTTGCGGCTGCTGCTGCATAAGATGCATACTCGAAAGCTGCATCAGCTACATCAGTGTACACTGAATCAGATAAAACTTCAACCCTTTCTATAACTTGAGGCGGTGTTGGCATATTTTCATCTGGATTAGCCAATGGGTATGGCTTTTGCTGATTCTCTGTGCCTCATTCTAGATTTTCCTGAAATTAACACAAGCCAAGTTATCAATAAATGTTCACAAAGTTGGTTTTTGTGGAACCTACTCATACTCTACGCTTATGCTTACGATGCTGGATTGATCTAATCAGCACCATCTCCATGTCGATTTTTTTTATTATTTTAGGGTATATTGGGCACATTCATCCTAAACAAATAAATGAACAAAACAAACAGAAATGTCGCCAAAATAATATCCATACCACTGCAATGACTGAAGCAGCCTTTTCAATTTGTAGATCAATGTTGTACTCTGCACCAATCTCTTCAAGCACCTTCATTTTGTTCTCCAAGCTTGGTCCTCTAGCTGACAACTTTTGTATGATCTATAAAGAAAAGTAATTACCACGCAAGTGATCTTGGCTTTGACTGTATTAGTATAGAAATAATATAGTTGCCTGCCTGAGGATTTACTATGCATCCGTTGCGCAATTCAGTAGCGCTAGCTGCAAATTCTTTCCCAAATTGCGACGTTAAAATTGCTCGTATCTCTTGAAGTTCTGGGAGTTCCCCGCACCTTATGGCCACATAAACTAAGCTTGATACAGCTTCTTTCAACTCATCAGGACATACTCTACCAGAAAGAAAGAATAATAACCTTCTTATTAAATATATAAAAACGTTTGAATAGTTATTAAAAAACCATTAGAAAATCTATATAGAAACCAACTTTTCTTGTTCTATGAGGTTGGCCCTCTCTTTCAGCAGATGACAACAGCCTTCAATAATAGCAAACACATCCAACATATTCTGTTCCTTGATCACTTGCTCTACCTATTAACAAACCATTTCAAACACACTAAAGGAATAAAACCCGAGTTCGGATGAGTTTAAGTACGATTGAGAATAAGTGACCACTCCTAGAGTTAATGAAATTACCCTAAGTTTAAGCATCTCAACCACGTCACACCGTGCAATAGAGCAGCGTGCTCGGCGCTGGTTCTTGAGAACCGAAAGCCGGGCAATGGCCAGCGTGATGTTCGATCTGAACTTGGTGGTTCCGAAGCCTTTTCCAAGAAAAGCACTCAGTTTCTTTCTAATGTCCATACTTCTCAACTGTGCGAGAACCAAAAAAGAGATATTTGTGAACACAAAATGGATGGATTGGATTTAAGAATTTGGCTACAAAAGTAGAAACAAAATTTGCTTGTTTGCACATTTCTTTGATGACACGGGAGTGAGACTCGCGCGGCGCAAATATTAGTAAGTTTTGATAAGCTTAAAAAACTTTAAAAAAGTTATTTTAAGCAAACAAAATCTTTTAACTTTCAAAAATTATGAAAATTTTAAATTATTTAGTTCAATTGAAACATAGACGAGTTAATTTAAATAGTTTGTCAACTACGTCTTAAATTAAATTTTTGAGTGACCTAAAATGGGGTTAATCGTGATTGGTTCATATTCTACAAACTTCCTTTTTTGCCAATAACTATCCCATCAATTCACAAAAATAATTTAAAAGGAAATTAATGGTGATGTGATGTGCCATTTTCAATGTAAAGTTACATCT
>CAIGRH010178800.1:0-11384 GCA_903798295.1 Fraxinus nigra | reverse complement strand
TGGGACGTATGGCAGGACCTAAACTGTCAGTTCAGTATGAGACATTCAATGCCAGTCGGCCTACGAAAAGACAGGTTGATGCCAAAGATCTGATTACACGTGTCTCTTCATCCAACGGCTCTCCTCTTCCCATCCTTAATATAAGTACACCTTACTCGTGCTTGAAGAAAGGATTGGAACTCAGTTTCTACGAGAACATAGTGCAAACTTGGTATCGTTTTCTTTCCTTCGCATATTATCACCCTCATTAAAATACATTTGTGTCAACCTCCTCCCGGCCAGTACTCTGCGCCGATGACCCCCATTCCGGTTGATTCTTACATTGACTCGACGATCAGAGTGCCCGTGGCCTCTCCCAATCCATCTGGGAGAAGGCCAAGGGTGACTGACGTTGTGCTAAGTGTGCAGGGAAGGGCCGACTTGAAAACCTTTTTTGTTGGCCATGCCAGAGCCATTTTTTGTGGTCAACAGATGGCGCTATCTGTGGGAACCGCATGCTTTAACCACGAAGTTTTCCCACCCAAAAGCTTGTTCTAGTAATCGGTTGATATCTCCCCTTGAAAAATGGACTCATCCTTGAAAAAGGATCAGTTGAACACGAACCGCTAGAGAGGAAAAATTAGCCACTTCGGACCATAAGCTCCAGTGGCGAAGATGTAAACCCAAGGAGGACAAGAGAGATCTCTGAAGAAGTGATTTCTCGAAATGTGACGCTTCAGTGACCCCATCGCCGTGGCAATCGAACGGCCCGGCTAGCTACCGAAGTAGCTAACATGGCTGCCAACATGAGGAATATTACAGCTTAAAATGCTGCCACACAGGAGTTCCTCGTGCAAATACAGAATTAAGGAGGCTTACAAGCCCCGCTGAATCTCAATGCTCAGCTCATAGACGAATTGAGGTAGAATCCAGTAGGAGAAATCACCAGAGTCCCCAAGGCGAGGTCCCCCATTGAAAGAGAAGCGAGGATGGATACTTCCAACTATATCGCCACTCCAGCTTACCATACTCAAACAGGAGAGGATAACTTCCCTCCAGAACATGAGGAGCTACCCCGGAGATCTGCCGTGTTTTTGATCGGATTGGACGTAATCCTAGGAATAGGAATCAGTCCGTCCACTAAACGACTCGGCAACAAGAACACGTGCAGAGCCAGGAAGTTC
This sequence comes from Fraxinus nigra, assembly GCA_903798295.1. Lineage (NCBI taxonomy): Eukaryota > Viridiplantae > Streptophyta > Magnoliopsida > Lamiales > Oleaceae > Fraxinus > Fraxinus nigra. The sequence continues at coordinate 10,221 of CAIGRH010178800.1, read as the reverse complement.
AGGCTCCTCCGCCTAGGAATAGGCACGATAGGTGAAGCACAATGGATTGGGGGAACAGAGGTGAAGCTATCACACCTCCACCCTGTAATATAGCGGACGGAGAAGACCCTGGTGAGCCATGTTGATCCTACGAACTAGATGATGATGATGTTAATTTGCCCTTCTCTAGGGAGCTTCGCACCTTTCCAATGCCTAATAACTTTGTCCCTCCCAAGATCCCAAAGTATGAAGGAAAGAGCGACCCGGAGAAGCACCTCAACAAGTACAAAACTCAGATGAGCCTAAGAGGCGCCTCCCCAGCTTTGAAGTGCAGAGTTTTCCATTTGACTCTAGGGGGAGCTACCGAAGTGTGGTACAACAGACTAGCACCTCTCAGCATAAGAGCTGACCAGACCTGAAAAAGGCGTTTCTAAAGCAGTCTCTTTCAAGAAAGGAGGGAGAAGCGCCGATACAACTCCTGCAAGACATGAGGCAAGCGGCGGGTGAGACTTTAAAGAGCTACCTCGCCCACTTCACTGATGAAATAACCTACTGTGAGCAAGTCACAGATAAGGAGGCCTTTTCTGCCCTTAAATGAGGCTTGAACATGAACACATTGTTCTGGAGGGATGTTCGAAGCAAGAACCCTTTGACCTATGATGAATTAGTGGAAATGATGAAAATTGAGATTGTCAACGAAGAGATTGTAGCTCCCACTTCGGGTCAAGCACTAGCCACCGCCATATTGAATGCAGTACCAACCCTGGCTTATGAAAATAGTGTACGAAACGTTGGCAACCCAACAAGGAACACTAGACGACCCTCGACCCCCAGAAATAAAGGACGAGATGGAACGCCTAGAAATAGGCCCCAGGAGAACCTACGACCTTATTGCACTTTTCATCGCTACCATGGCCACGACATCAGTGATTGTAGAGACGCGAATTGAATAAATAACTTTCACAACACGAGGGATAACCGTCATCAGAATAACGTCCCAAGGTACACCTCTTCGAGAAGGAGAGAAACGAGGCAACATTCGCCATACAATGTCGGAAATGATAACAGAGAGAGGCCACAGGGTAGTCAACGCCCCAGGAGAGACTCATCTGCCCCGAATGAACATCCCATTCGTGAGATTGACACCGTCAGTGGGGACCTCATGTAGGAGGTGAATCAAAAAATGCCCAAAGGAACTATACTAGAGAGGCAAAAGGNTATTGCACTTTTCATCGCTACCATGGCCACGACATCAGTGATTGTAGAGACGCGAATTGAATAAATAACTTTCACAACACGAGGGATAACCGTCATCAGAATAACGTCCCAAGGTACACCTCTTCGAGAAGGAGAGAAACGAGGCAACATTCGCCATACAATGTCGGAAATGATAACAGAGAGAGGCCACAGGGTAGTCAACGCCCCAGGAGAGACTCATCTGCCCCGAATGAACATCCCATTCGTGAGATTGACACCGTCAGTGGGGACCTCATGTAGGAGGTGAATCAAAAAATGCCCAAAGGAACTATACTAGAGAGGTAAAAGGCCACCTATGACTAACCACATAGTAAACCAGTCTTCATGAAGCAGAACTGTAGAGCCTATAACATTCACCTAAGAAGATGCGGCAGGTGTGCACTTTCCTCACTGCGACGCCTTAGTCATCCGAGCCGTGGTAGCCTGCAATGGGCTGAAACGCATGTTGGTGGATAATGGCAATTCAGTTAACATTATGTTTGGTTCAGCCTTTGATAAAATGGCAGTAGACCATGAATTGACGCCAATGACCTCGTCCCATTATGGATTCACCGGGGATAGCATCATCCCAAGAGGTAAGATTACTTTGGCCGTTGAAATGGGAACTCCGTCCCAGACAACACATCATTTCATGGAGTTCCTAGTAGTGGATCGCCGATCAGCCTATCACAGAGTTCTAGGGAGGCCTACCCTGAAAGAATTATGGGCAGTCACTTCCATCCATCACCTCCGCCTACAGTTCCCCACGGAACAAGGTATTTCCACCATCCGAGGCGATCAAATGGGGTCCGAGAGTGCTATCTCAACTCTCTAAGGAAGGCAGAACCACTGTACTAGATGCAGAAATGTCGGAAGCCCCTGAAGGATCACCTCTGACGCTCGACGTTGTCATTACGGATGCCCGACCTGAAATATCCCTTGAAGAACTGGATCCCAGGATAATTGAGTTTGAATCCCAAACTGCCCCCATGGAGGAAATAGAAACCTTTCCTGTGGATCTACAAGACTTGTCCAAGGTTCTTCAGATCGGCAAAGAGTTGGAACATGGGGTTAAGGAAGAATTGAAGGAATTCCTGTGCAAGAATGCAGATGTCTTTGCATGGAGGCACGAGGACATGATTGGGATAGACTCTAAAATCAGCTGCCACCATTTGCGAATAGATCCGAACTGCACCCCTCACAGACAAAAGAGAAGAACATTGAATGCCAAGAGGTATGAAGCCTTGAAATAGGAGGTAGAGAAGCTTATTAACAATGACTTCATCCAGGAAGCCCACTATCCGAAGTGGATTTCCAATCCGGTTCTAGTAAAGAAGCATAACGGCAAGTGGAGGGTCTGCATTGACTTTTCAAACCTCAACCCGGCCTGCCCAAAGAATAGCTTTCCACTCCCGCGTATTGACCAGTTGGTAGAATCGACTGCTAGACACGAATTGCTAAGATTTTTGGATGCCTACTCAGGCTATAATCAAATCCCCATGTTCTTAGGCGACGAGGAGAACACTTCTTTCATAACAGACATGGACTTTATTGCTACAAGGTAATGCCCTTCAGCCTGAAAAATGCTGGGGCTACATACAAAAGGTTAGTCAATAGAATGTTTACAGATCAACTCGAAAAATCTATGGAAGTCTATGTAGACGACATATTAGTAAAAAGTCTCCGATCTGAAGAGCACATCAAGCACCTGGGTGAAGCTTTCCAAAACCTGAGATGATACCACATGAGGCTGAACCCTCTTAAATATGCATTCGGCGTGGCTGCAGGCAAGTTCTTGGGGTACATCATAAATCAGTTGGGAATTGAACCCAACCCTGAGAAAATCAAAGCTCTGATCGAAATGAAGTCGCCATAGAAGCCCAAGGAAGTGCAACGGCTCACTGGCAGAGTTGCCGCACTCAATCGCTTCATCTCAAAGGCCACTAAAAAGTGCCTACCCTTCTTCAAGGTTCTCAAATGGGGTAAGAAATTTCAATGGACCCCAGAGTACGAAGAGGCATTTCAAGAGTTGAAAAGCCTATTGGGATGAGCTCCTCTCCTCAGCAAACCAAAGGAAGGAGAACCCCTATTGCTATACTTAGCTATGGCTGAGAGTTCAATCAGTTCAGTTCTTGTGCGTGAAGAAGAGGCACACCAATTGCCAATCTATTATGTGAGTAGAGCCCTATTATCTGCTGAAGCGCGTTACCTAAATATGGAAAAATTGGCTCTCGCATTGGTCACCACTTCGCGAAATTGAGACCATACTTCCAGGCCCACAGCATTCATGTTTTGACGAATTTCCCATGTAACTCAGGTCCTACAAAAGTCTGATGCTTCAGGAAGGCTACTAAAATGGGCCGTGTAACTCAGTGAGTTTGACATAGCATATATGCCCTAGACGGTTATCAAACGTCAAGCACTGGCTGATTTTGTTGCTGAATTTGCTAAAGGCTCCAGAAGTCGAAGTGAACATGGAGCCAGCTGAACCTCCCACCTGGAATCTCTTTGTCAATGGCTCTTTAGGATAAGCAGGCTCCGGAGCATGCGTTGTACTGGAAAGCCCGAATGGGCATAAACTGAACTGCGCCATCAGGCTCCGTTTCACGACCTCCAATAACGTGGCAGAATACAAGGCCCTGCTGGCGGGACTTCGATTAGCAAAAGAACTGCAAGTAAAAAAAGTAATAATCAACAGTGATTCACAGTTGGTGGTGAACCAAGTGAACGGAAACTTTGTAGCCAGAGACAAGCATATGGCAGCCTACCTGAGGTTAGTGATGGAATCCCTGCCCAACTTCGAAAAATTTGAGCTGATTCAGGTGCTACAACAGGAAAACTCCCATGCGGATGCTCTATCAAAACTGGCTACAGCAAGGATTCTGAACTACTCAAAGTAGTACCAATTAAGCACCTGGTGGAACCCTCTATCAAGAAAGGTGAAGAGCTGATGTGGATAGAAAGCACACCAGTTTGATGTTACCTATCATGAATCATTTGAAGGAATGGACCGTGCCAGATAATGAGACGGAAGCGAGAAGGCTTCGAAGAAGAGCTGTTCACTTCATCATTCATGAAGATATCATGTATAAGCGTGGCTTTTCCTCGCCCCTCCTCAGGTGTATAGGAGGAGTAGAGGTAAACTACATCCTAAGGGAAGTGCATAAAGGCGTTTGCGGAAACCACTCCTGCGAACCAGAGCTGGCACACAAGATACTTTGGCAAGGATATTTTTAGCCAACCCTGAAAAGTGATGCTATCGAATTTGTGCGAAATTGTGACAAGTGCCAACGCTTCTCCAACGTGCAGAGGCAAACCTCTCAGGAGCTCACTGTGGTGACCAACCCCTGGCCATTTGCCAAATGGGGCGTGGCTTTCATAGGGCCCCTGCCCAAGGGGAGAGCAAACGCTCGCTTCGCCATTGTCGCGATTGATTACTTCACCAAGTGGGTGGAAGCAGAACCTCTGTCCAAAATCACTGAAGCAAACACCTCTAAGTTCCTCTAGAAGAACATCATATGCCAGTTCGGCATACCCCACTCCCTGGTTTTAGACAATGGCAAACAGTTCGACAATAGGAAGATCTAGAACTTATGTGAAAAGCTCGGAATCAGGAAGCATTTTTCTTTACCTCATCATCCCCAGGCAAATGGCCAAGTCAAGGCGGTTAACAAGACTATAAAGCTCACCTTGAAAAGAAAGCTGGACGCCTCCAAAGGAGCCTGGGTAGACGAACTCCCCCAGGTCCTTTGGGCTATTAGAACTACTTGTAAAACGGCCACTGGAGAAACTCCATTCTCCATGACTTACGGAGCCGAGGCCATGAGCCTTGTGGAGGTCGGCATTTATTCTCCTCGCCGCATTCACTTCAATGAAGTGACAAATGACGAGCTAAGGCAATTGAAGTTGGATTTTCTCGAAGAAAAGAAAGACGACTCACAGGTCAAACTAACGCCAAAGTAAAAAGGAGAATGTTTCGCATCAGCGACTTGGTACTTCGCAAGGTTTTCCCCTCTACTAAAGATCCTGACACAGGGACTCTAGGGCCAAATTGGGAAGGCCCGTACAAAATAACCCGAGAAATCAGACCCGGCACTTACACAATGGAAGACCTGGAGGGGAAAGCTATGCCTCACCCTTGGAACATTGAGCATCTGAGAATGTACTACCAGTAAGAAGCGTATAACCATGTAAATATTGTTATCGAATGAATGGAATGTTTTCTGCCTCTGTTCTCGTATCAGCAAACTTAACACGACCTTACTGAGGTGCAAACTCCCCCCGAGGAGTCACCTCCCAGGTACTTTGTATATTCAGAGGCGGTGCGGATGCCACTTGTGATAATGCAGAAACGTATAAACTTAATACAACCTTGCCGAGGTGCAAGCTCCCCCCAATGAGTCACCTCTCAGGTACTCTGTATATTCAGAGGCGGTGCGGGTGCCACATTTGATAATGCAGAAGTGTATAAACTTAACACGAACTTGCCAAGGTGCAAGCTCCCCCCACGGAGTCATCCCCAAGGAATTGCCGACGCGATATTACTTGTCCCATTTTATTAAACGGTCGAACAATGCCGACTCGATATTACTTGTCCCATTTTATTAAATGGTCGAACAATGCCGATGCGATATTACTTATCCCATTTTATTAAATGGTCGGATAGTGCGGACGCGATGTTACTTGTCCCATTTTATTAAGATGAGTCAATACGATTACGGCCTACTGCTACTACTCAATCGAAGTATTGTTAGAAGAGGTGATTGCATGCGCAACAAAAATAACGTAAGCTAAAGCGACAACACTTGGAAGAAAATGATCTACATTAAATCGTAGGAATAGGCCGAGGCCATTACAAAAGGAAGAAGCAAAGATTACAAATAGCTAATCTACATGAACTACGACTTCTGCTTCTTCCTGAGGGGCCTCTTCTTCCTCTTCATCCTCTCCCTCTTCGGTCACTGGGCGACCTCAGTAGGGCCACCAAACTATTCCTCCAAGAAGTTAATGTCCAGATCGGGATGCCTCTCGCGCAGACGCGACATCATTTACTTCGCAGCCTAGGACGCCCAGTAGTTGGCAAAGTCGTTATATTCTGGCGTGGTATGAAAATGGTTCTTATAATTTTGCACCGCCGCCTCGCCCAATGTCTTCGCTTCAGCATTGGGAGAGTCAATCTCTTCCTTTTGGGCATAAGTGAACCTCTCCCTATTCGCCTCCGCCTAGGCCTCTGAAGCTATCTGTTGATGCTCGTTGGCATCATCGACCCTTTTTGTTAGACCCACCACTTGAGAGACAGATTCATGCAGCTCGTTCTTCAGACGGTTGACCTGAATCTTCGCCGTGTCTAGCTTCGAGGCAGCCGTTATCCATCTCTCATCCGCCTTCTCGGCCTTGGCCACTTCGGCCTCCCAACTTCTCACGGCCTTCAACTTCTCCTCCAGTTCATCAGTTCTTTTACGAAGGCCTCAGACTAGATCCTCCATCGCGGTGCCCATACTTAGCGCTTTAGCTGCACATGCATTGTGGCAGCTAGCAAGTCCTCAATCTCGCACGAAACGGCATGATTGGCCTAGTCTTCGGTCCAGAATTTGCTGTGGATCCGAGCGACGAAGGCAGTCTCTGGAGAAAGCATCTCCAAAACGGCCTCGGGGAGGTCCCCTTCTTTACTCCCCAAGAAATTGGCAACCTTGCTTCGGGCCGGAGCACGGCAGCTCTTTTCTGCCTTTTCCTTGCTGGCTCCCTGGTGAAATAAGAAGTTATTGGCACAATGGCCTAGGAAGCAGACGGAGCGACCACAGTGACTCCGACGTCGGTAGGTGGGGGGGGGGCCTCGGCGGCTTGGATAGAAACGGATGCCCCGGATGCACCAACCCATTTCTTTCTCCTCGGTACGAGGGAGCCTCCTTCCTCCGTCTCGTTTTCCTAGCAGGCTGCTGACCAGCCCTGCTGAGAGCAAGCAAGTGCTCCGACTACTTCTTGTAGGTAGCCGAGCTGGTTTTAAGTGTCTTGGCCTCCGCCATACTTCAGCGAATGGAAGCAAGGTCTAGCTTCAGTGCCCTCTTGTTCAAAAAGTCATCTGCAAAAGAGAGGAAAATTATAAGTATTATCATGAAGGAAAAATATTCTCAACTGAGGCGATGTGCTTACCCTGAAAAGTCATCAGGCCGTGCAGCACGAGGTGATGGTTCTTGTTGATGATTTCTTTGTAGCTCCTCTCCAGTAGCGGTGTCTGGTATATCCGGTTGACGATATCACAGTCCTCTTCGGATATTTCGCACTTCGGAAGAGAGCCTGCAATATACAGAAATATTAAAACATAAGCAAGGCGGGTTAAATGAAATCAGTTCGGTATAACTACTTACTGTAAGTGGAATAAGTGGTGGGGATGGTCAGAGGCGCCATGGGATCATTCTCCATGGTATCCCATCGGCCCGTAACCCAAAACCATGAGCTCTTCCAACCTTTGACTGAGGAAGGCGCCCCATGCAGAAACGGAGAATGCGACTCCCATGGAGCCAGGTAGTACTAGCCTCGGCTCTCCTCCCCCTGGTGATAGCCTTTGGAAAGAAAATGGAGTGGAATACGCCAAGGCTGTCTCGATGCCACAACATGCAGGTCCCCACCATCTGGGACCATGAGTTCGAATTAAATTGGGTCGGAGCTAGCCCATAGGATCTAAGTACTAGCCTAAAGAAATGGTGGAAGGGTAGTCTCAGCCCAGCTCGGAGCAGGTTGTCACTCACCGCCACACACCCCGGCCTAGGATAACCAGCCCTCTCATGCGGTTCATGAATGATGAGTTGAATATTGTGGGGGATCCTAAATACTGTCCTACACCTCTCTAACTGTTCTGAAGTGACTGTAGAAGGGTAGTTTGACGCCACCCACTGAACGGATGTATCTACGGGAGAAATAGGTCGCCTCCAAATGTTCTCCCCAGCCATAATGGCCCTACTCAGCTCGTCCGGTGATACTACTAAAGGCTCTCTTAGGGCCGAACTCTCATCGCCTCGCCCCTCCTCACTCCGTCTCACAACAGACTGTTCACTTGCCATCCTAAAAGTTTGAAAGGAAAAAAGATGAGGAAGCTGAGGAATGGTTATTACCTAGTTAAGCGCAAGAGACCTTCACTTGTCGGAGTTGCTGAAACGACCGCCGGAAGCCTGAAAGTTCGTCGAAGAAGAAAATGCAAAGAGACTACAAGAGTTTTTTCCTTTCTGCTTAAAGTGTTTTGTCTCGCGAAGGTAAAAGCTTCAAAATGAAAGGAATGTGCCTTTTATAGACATCTCATGGCTCGCCTCAACCTTGGATCAACCCTAATCACATATGAGCCATCCAAGCTCAAGACCTTCAGATCACCGCTGAATTCAAAGGTTACCAAGATGAACGATCATGATGAAGCGGTAGAATTCACGCACAGCTTAGACGCATCGATCCGAAATATGGGGAGCCGTCGCCATCATTACCATTTGTGGCAAAAGAAGCATCTTGGAAACAACAGGCGCCCCATTTTGCGTGTATTGGGAAAACGTGAAAGATTTCAAATCATTGGTATGCAACCTAATGCTGTCTTTTCCGGACCTATCGCCTCAGAACCCTACGTTGTAGCAATTCCACAACGTTGCCAACTCGTATCACTTCAACCCGAACGGGATCTCACGTTGCAACAACTTCCAGAGTTGCCAACTCGTATCACTTCAGCCTGAATAGGATCTCATGTTGCAACAACTTCCAGAGTCACCAACTCATATCACTTCGACCCGAATAGGATCTCACGTTGCCAACTCGTATCACTTAGGCCCGAACAGGATCTCACGTTGCAACAACTTCCAGAGTTGCCAACTCGTATCACTTCGGCCCGAACATGATCTCATGTTGCAACAACTTCCAGTTGCCAACCATTATCACTTCGGCTTGCATCAGCTGACGTTGCAACAACTCATATCACTTCGGCCCGAACATGATCTCACGCTGGAACGACTTCCAGAGTTTCCAACTCATATCACCTCGGCCTGAGCAGGACCTCATGTTGCAATGACTTCCTTCCCCCCTCCCAAAGGTTTCTAACCTATATCGCTTCGGATGTCTCGTAGCCTCGCCAATCCTATTGCGGCCTGGCAAGACCACCTACGCCCTATATTTCCTCTCATGCGCTCCTACTCTACTCTTTAAAAGTCCTCGTACTATATAAATATTCATACATGGACTTACGGGACTATTGTTGAGGGTCGGTGTCAGACTGCCACGTGTTAGAAGATGTGGTTCACATACCACCACGTGTTGGACGAGTCGAGTACATATGCCGAAATAATACAAGGGACCGAACTAAATAAACAACCAGCAGAGGAACTGAGCTCATCTGCAAGGTACTGCGGACGCAAAGGCCTGTACTCCATTTCTATGACTCCACTCCTGCCTCGCCTCATCCCTATGAAGATCTCTTATGAAAGATCTTCCCAGTCAAATCACTGACTGATGGGACGTATGGCATGACCTAAACGGTCAGTTCAGTCTGAGACATTCAATGCCAGCCGGCCTACGAAAAGACAGGTTGACGCCTAGGATGGGACGTGCCTTAAAGATCTGATTGCACGTGTCTCTTCATCCAACGGCTCTCCTCTTCCCATCCTTAGTATAAGTACACCTTACTCGTGCCTGAAGAAAGGATTAGAACTCAATTTCTACGAGAACATAGTGCAAACTTGGTATCGTTTTCTTTCCCTTGCATATTAGCACCCTTATTAAAATACATTTGTGTCAACCTCCTCCCGCCCAGTACTATGCCGCCTAACCCCCATTCTGATTGATTCTTACACTGACTCGACCTTCGGAGTGCTCGTGACCGCTCCCAATCCACCTGGGAGAAGGCCAAGGGTGATTGACGTTGTGCAAAGTGTGCAGAGAAGGGCCGACTTAAAGACCTTTTTTGTTGGCCACGCCAGAGCCATTTTTCGGGGTCAACAAATATCACATTGAGAAAATACAAGAAAATAATGTTGAATA
>CAIGRH010178733.1:0-15294 GCA_903798295.1 Fraxinus nigra | reverse complement strand
GGCGATGTTTATTTTTTTTAATATATCACAATGGCTAATTATTTAACAATTACATAAACATTACATCATTAATTATTTAATTAACCAAAAAAATCACATCTTTATTAATACAAATTAATTCTTAAACGAAAGTATTAAATGTAAACTAAGCAAACGTGCATTGCACGTTGCTTACACCTAGAATAAAATATGAGAATATCTCGGAGTTAAGAATTGACATAATGAAATTTATTCCCACAAGAAATTCAGCTTGATGAATAATATTGAATATTTAGGAAATTGATCAACCTTTTTTCAATACGAAAATAAATATATTCATTAAATATTTCACTTAAACCTTATTCAAAACGTAAAATTATCCGTCTTTTGAAATTAAACTCATATGTTCACATATAAAAGATGATAATTAAATTGACGTGCAGAATTTATTCATATTTATAATCTTACAGATAATTGTAATTTAATGATTAAGGAGAAGAATATTTCATATTAAATAAGAAGAGTTATAAAAGGTAAAATTGTAAATGTTTTAATTGAAATGCAAAGGGGGTAAAAAGAAGAAAAAATTCAATCTATAAAAAAAATGAAGAAATGACAATTTACAAGGAAGGTGCAATTATGTGTGATGTAAAAATGGCAAATTGGAAAGAAGTGCCCGAAGATTTGCTTATAGAAATTCTTCACAGGTTGTCTGTGAAATCTTTGATTCGATTCAAACGTGTTTCTAAAACTTGGAGAGATCTCATAAAGAGCACCAAGTTCATTGCTATGCATTTTGAACGTGACAAAGATGAAATAGTCCTCATCTATAGTTATGTGCAAAAAGAGAACCAACATGTGATGTCTTTGCATTCGAATGACGATTCTCTTAGTCGTGTATCAACGAACGTGAGAATTCCATATTTTGTTGCGGGAACATTTCTGCAAATTTTGGGTCCTTGCAATGGTTTGGTTTGCATTACTAATTATGAAACCATTGTTCTGTGTAATCCTGTGTTACAAGAATTTTATTTACTCCCTGATCGTCCTTTTCCGTGCCCGCATGGTTTTAGACCGATGGAATTAGGGTTAGGGTTTGGCTTTGATCCATGTACTAATGACTACAAAGTTTTTCGAATGCTGGAAATTGTAAATGTGGATGAGGATGAGTATTGGAGTATCGACTGCCTCAAATATGAGATATACAATTTAAGTACCGATTCCTGGAGAGAAATTGATGTTGTAGTGCCAGGAGCTTTGCATTCCCCTTGTTTTGAATTGTTCTTTAATGGAGCATGTCACATGTTATCAAGAAGGGCATATTTTGGTCCAATTATCCTTTGTTTCGTAATAAGTAGTGAGGTTTTTACAATCATAGACTTCCCAGAAAGTTGTTCAGAGTTAGATGGAAAACATTCTAGTTTGACGGTTTTAAATGAGTGCCTTGCAATGGTTCGTTATCAAGAATGGATGAAAGAACCACATCTTATTGACATTTGGGTGATGAAAGAATATGGAGTGAAGGAATCTTGGATCAAACAATTTATAGTAGGGCCCATTCTCGTCATGTGCCCATTATCATCTTGGAAGAACTGGGCAATTAGTCTCATGTGAGCTTAACACCAATACATTTAAGAAATTTGAAATCTATAGTGATCGTATAAATTCGTTGCGTGTCATAATATTTAAGGAGAGCTTAATTTCAACAATAAACATGTGAACATAATAAGCAAGCAAAATTAGTCAATGTTTTTATATTCCAGTGATGCCTCCTTTCTTTACGCCATCAAGAATCTATACATGTAATCTATATTTTCAATCATTAAGTTATTATAAATTTATTCTTTTACTTATATCTTACTCGATGTCACTTCTCGATATACTATGTTTAACACCATATATGTTCTCCAAATTGCAAGTACACAATACAACAATAAGTAATTAGTAAAAGTAGATTGTGAGTCGAGCATTGATCTTACATAATCACTCGTCAAGTCTCAAGCAATTCATTGATATGGAAAATAAATGCATTTAAAGGGGATTGCACAATATATTAACAATATTATTCAATCAAGAGTTAAATTTGGATATAAACATTTAATCAAATAAAAGTAGTTAATAATTTTGAATTTTTGGATTTTTGTTGGTTATTTCAACTCTTTAGACTCAATAAAAATAAGAACATTAGCTACATCGACTTGACTTTAAACAGAATATTGATGTCAACTTTATTGAATATATAAACACGCCTTGAAGTAGAAGGATACACACTTGTCAATTTATTAAGGAGCTCGGCTATCACCATTTGAGTTTTCCCTTGACAATGTCCAACATTGCCTATGAACGTATATGCAACATGAGAAACTTGTTATAGTTGAGCAAAATTTTAGGTGTAATTTGGGTTAAAATGTATGTTGTGGTTGGAAGGCCGAGAGAAATATGGTTAGTCTCGCTATGAACCTCTAGTGTCTATTTTAAAATTGATAAAATTAAGCGACTTTTACCACAAATGCTCTGCTGCGTCTTGTGTAGCGACCAATCTTTTGTTCATTCTATAGCAATAAAATAGTCTGCAGCAGCGGAGCTAAAAACCATTGTTTGATAATTGTAAGTGTACGAAGTCAATTATCTATTTAATGATTGACCAAATTATTCCTATATCTATTTAATGGTTGACCAAATTATTCCCAAGTCCTATTTGAATAAAGTAAACATTAATGGCAATGTTTAGATTCAAACTAATATTAACTAACAAACAGTAAAAACAATTAAGTGTGAATATATAAAAAGAATGAAATATGATGGTTAAAGCATTGCGTAGTGCCGGTTCCGAGAATTTTGAGGCCCTTAGCGACTCATTATTATGAGGCTTCTAAATGTAATATTTTTCAACCCTAAAGATAATTAAATATTTAAATAAGTAATATATTTTTATTTTAAACTAAAACTTGGTACAATCCAACAAATAGAGTAGCAAAAAAATATTTGTCTCTGACAACTTGAGAGACAAGGGTAACATAATATTTAGCAGAATTTATCCCTAATATTTTATGGACTTTGATTCGAGAACCTTTTAATAATTTTGAGATCTTGAGTGATTAAAGTGAAAACAAGTTTCAAAGAGAATAATATATTTGGATCAAATGAATATTTATTTGAGGGTCGAGAATTATTCTACCAATATTAGACTTATTTTCGAATCTCATAAAAAATAACGCATTATGAACTCGAGAAAAAGTTAATTTGGTTTAACCAAATTGTCGTTATAACTCATTAAAGTACTTAATGTGGAGTATTAGTTTTCAAATTATACCATATAACCATAACAATTTTAGGCTTATTTGGTAGCTCATAATTATTTTGAATAAGCTCAAAGAGTTAATCGATAAGAAAATATAGTTTAAATGAATTTTTAATTAATTTATTTTCTAGTTGTACCATGTAGTTGAGGCCCCTTAAAATTAGATGCCATAGGCCTTTGCCTTGTTGGCTGGGTCTGATGGCCGGCCTTGGCATTGCAATTGCAATTTCATCGTATTTATCCCCTTTAATGTTGCATCTCAAGTACAATTCTAAAGATGTAATTGGTCAAATTCACTAATTAAATAATTTACATCTCTTGAATTCAAATCAATCATATTTAGTCGAGTCAACCCACTGTACGCCTATGTGAATCTGAATAAACATCAACTAATCGCATTAAATCGCTGAAAAATTCAGTACTACGACTATAATAATAATAATAATAATAATAATAATAATAATAATAATAATAAACGTGTATTACTCACTACCTTTTACCCAATTAAGGGATTTTACTACACACTCTGTATTATAACTTCCTCTGGGTTTGTTACAAATTCACACATCGATGAAATAATGGCAATTGTTTCAAAACACAGAGAATAGAAGTAAATTAATACATGAAACATTTAACGACGAGAATCTTCAGAATTGAAATTAAATGTTCAAGTATAGAGTACATCAGTCATTCCATTTATTGTTTCAGTTATACTTCGTTAAGGAAGAGAAAATGCAATGATTTTTTAGTACATCACCAGGTTTAAAGGAAAAAGAGAAAAAAAAAAAAAAAAACAACGATATTATTGCACAAAGAATCCACATTCCTCACACCAATTCTTTCTCTCTTCCGCTTGTATCTTCTTTTCTTTTCTTGCGTGTGTATCCCTCAATTCGACCTAAAGTAGGTTCTTATATAGTATTTGACCTGCCTTAAAAGTCATGTGCTACCCCGAAAATGAAAGAATAATGCTATTCATCCCCATTTGGTTTGAGCCATAATCTATGTGGCAACTACATGACCTTAAATGATAGTCTCAATTAGATGAATCGTTTGACTTTACATTAAATTAAATTTATCATTTAATGTCATTTAATTGTCACATAAACTGTGACTCAACCCCAATGGGGATGAATAACATTATTCAAAATGAAAAGGCAACTTGATAAAATTCCCATAGGGCCCTCGATTTGCAAATGAGGACATGCTGATGATTATTCACCAACCGCGACATGCACCCGTTTAATTGCCACATAAACTGGGACTCAACCCCAATAGTTTTGCATTTTGGTCTCTACTTCAAGTTTTTTACATGCTTTTGGTCTTTTTTTGTCGCAATCTTCAATAATTATCTCGTAACTTCTGAAAGCATCTTCATTGGTCCCCAAACCTCCATAATCGTTCAAAATTGGTTCTCTCAAGTTTTCAAGTGTGAAAATCATTCCACAAACTTTTGTTATCAATCCTATGCAATTCGGTTATCTTCAATTTCTTTGAACCAACTGCAATTAGACTCAAAATCTTTATTTTTGTTCCAAGTAATTTCAAGTCCGAATTTTATCTGCAATGTCAATATCTCCACTAAATTAAGTAAAAATTCGCCCAACTTATGCATGTAAATCAATTTTATAAATACAGATAAGCTTGTAATATACTCTTATCAGAAAGAAAATTTGGGATCAAGAAGAAGAATTTATATTTTATGTCTATTGTATATTGGAGTTTAAAAAGATATTCAATCAAAATTATTGTACTTTATATACGTAAAGTTTGTAATGTCAATCTACGTTTGTGTTTTAAAGGCAAAATCTGAGAATACGATGGCTAAAGTGGAATTGTTTTAGCTCTTGAGCAACCAAAATGAAAAGTTTTAGAAATAAGATTTAAATGAATAAATGATGAACTTAATATTCATAAGCGATAATATGAATCATTTGTCAACCGGAGAGCAATTTTGGACTTAATTGAAATATTTGAAATTTTAAGGGATCAAATTGCTATTTAATAAAAGTGCCATGTGATTTTCAGACTTGTGTATAGTTTCAAGGATAACTATGATATAATAGTTTAGGGAAGAGGCAATAATTTCAATGCTAGAAAACATTGGTGACCAATTTGCAATTTCGAAAACTTAACAGATCAAAGTACAATTTTGACAATAAAATATGAATTGAGAATTTTCTATCCAAGTGAAAGAACATGTTATTTTCAATTTTAATTTTTTTTTTTCCCAATTGTTCGAGTAAATTGAAGTTTCTACACATTAAGACAAAAAATCATGAAGCACAAAAATATAAAGATCCAATAGTATCAAATTTGTTATTGGTGGATCACATGTAAAAGCTTAATATCATTTTACCGTTAAACGATGCAACCTCATTATGATTTTCCAAGACAAAGTTAGGAACCGTTCTGAATATTAAGGAAAGAGAGGGAATCTAACCCTCGTTAAACAGAAGCCTACATTCTTTATTTTACCATGTTTAATTGAAGCACACCTTTCACTAGGAAGGGACTGGTTATGAAAAGGAAATGCTTTTCAAATATAGTGTGATAAGACATTTATATTCTACTTGGATTCCAGTTCAAATTATTGGGAGGTTTTTGTTAGGTTTTTAGTATTGACAATTCTGTGGACAACATGACTAATTTGTAACGTGTTGTCAAAGTCAGGGATCTAGGGCGCATTTTATATAAATTGGACTATGAGGTCTAGGGTTCGAGCATGAAAAGAAGATAAAACATAGCGTCGCATTTTTGCTAGCCTTTCGCATGGACACTGCTCGAGCAACAAAAACAAAATCTCCATCGCTTGCATGTTGCTCGACTCTCACTCGAGATAGATGTCGTTGCTCGCGTGTCGCTGAGGTTTCGCTCGAACGATAGGTTTATACGAAAACACTAATTTGCATTTTTAAACAGATTTTTCTGGCCCATTCAACCCAATTACTCTCTCCTATAAATACCCAAACCATTTGAAGAAATTTTAAAGTGGTTTTTCATTATTTTCATTGCCTCATCTTTTTCACTAAAGATCAAAGAACATATTCTTTCATTGTGATTTATCATTTCTCCTTGATATCATAATCACCTGTTTGGGAAAACATCATATTAAAGAATCCAAAACACCTACTTCCTAAACATCTTTAGGAAGACACTTTCTCAGTTGGAGTTCAGAAGTTTCTGGAGGTTGAAAGAGGTTGGACTGCAAGCAAAGGAAAATCACAAGAATTGAAGATTCTTGAAAATTCACTTGGAAGAGACAATTGAAGAAGTCGGGAAGCTGGAGGAGACATCGGATCTTAGAAGCTACATGAGGTAAATAGAGAAGTCTAGTATGTTGGCTAGATAGTATCTACGGTATCAAATCGTGAGTATGAAAGGAACAACAGATCTTGGAAATTATAAGAATTACAACAGCGGAAACTAGTGGAATTTGTTAGGTTAGAAACGGATTGTAATCAATATTGTCTATAGTGGAGGTAATTGACATGGTCTCGGAGTTTTTACGCAGTACGGTTTATCCGTCATCAATATTGGTGTATATATTGTTTTATTATTACAAACTGCGATAATTCAACTTAGGATAATTGTATTGTTTGTTTAACCATTTAGGAACAAATAAAAGTGACTTGTTGCTTGTTAATTGTATAATTCCACACGTAAGGTCAAACTTAGTTAGTTAACTACGTATTTTCAATTGGTATTAGAGCCCAAATTCGTTCCTTGACCCATATTATCTAGATGAGTAGTTTATTATCTGTTTCGCCTCATTTTGATGACATTAATTATGCCTACTGGAAGATTTGGATAAGAGCCTTTTTGAAATCTATGGATAAGCGTATATTGTTGAGTGTTGTTAATGGTTGGACTGTCTCTAGTTATACGGTTAATAATGAAGTTATCCCTACTCCCATAGCTAATTGGACTAGAGCAAACTTAGATGAGTGTAACTAGAATAGCAAAGCCTTACATGCCCTATTTATGGCAGTGTCTCCTGAAGAGTTTAGGAGAGTATCTATGTGTGAGGTTGATAAAGAAGTTTGGGATATTCTACAAACCACACATGAGAGAACTCATGGTGTTAAGAATTCTAAGTTGCAGATGTTGACCACTAGGTTTGAGGAGATTATGATGAAAGAGGATGAGAAATTTGATGAATTCTACGCGAGCTTAAACGACATAATGAATTCTAGTTTCAACCTAGATGAGAGAATCCCGGAGCCTAAAATTGTTAGAAAAATCCTTAGATCCTTACCTAAACGATCTAGAGCTAAAATCATAGTTATTGAAGAGAGTAAGGATATAGAATTTATTAAGGTGGAGGAGTTAGTTGGATCCCTCCAAACGTATGAGCTGACCTTAGATAAACCTGTTAAAGATAAATCTCTGGCCTTAAAATCCGTGCGAAACATTCGGACTAAATCTTCTGATTCTCACTTATCGAATAATGAGGAGTTAGCTTACCTAACTAAAATTTCGACAAATATTTAGAAAGAAAAACAATCCTCAAGAGAGACAGAAAGGTGGCCTGAGTGAATCTAGGAGAAAATCTAAATCCGTGAGATGTCATAATTGTTGAGGTTTTGGTCATGTTAGGAGTGAGTGTCCTAACAGTAGGAAAAATTCAAATAAGGCTATGAATGCCACTCTCACTGATGACGAGTCTAACTCGGACAATCAGAGTGAGAAATCCACTCGTGGGGAAAGTAGAAAATATATTAGCTTTAATGTCAGAGGAATATTCCTATCACTAAGCAAATTTGAGTGAAAAAGAGTGATCTGAAATTTTTTGAAATAGATCACGGTGCTCTTAAAAGTAAGAGTGTTTGCATACCTATCTAATTAGGTATTTGATACATGCTCGAACTTTATCATTGTGTGTCATTGATTTATGCATGCATCACATTTGTTTATTTGTTTCTAAGTAGAAATCACATGCATTTTTTTATTATTAGTATTTTTGTGTGTTAGATTTTTTTATTTTTTTTTGTACTTGGTACATTCATGCTTTAAAATAAAAACAACAAAAAATTGAAAAAAAAAATGATAGATATTTTTACTATAGCATGATATGTAACATTCTTGAACTTGTAAGTTGTGATTATGCACGTGGTTAATCAATGAGCTGTAACATGGTTTCCATTGCTGACTTCAATTATTCATGGAGTACTTAATATATGTATCTTTATGTACCATCTGCACTGCACACACTATGATATTGTCAGTGGGATTCTATCGCGTGTGTGAGATTTGGGATGGCAAACACATGTTATTAAGGTGACTTTAAACATAAATTGACCTTATTTATTAGACCAAAGCTTAAATTTATCCACGGTAATAAAAAACTCAATATCTTATGTTCTACTTCGATGCCTAATTGACTCGAGCAACTAAGCTTGTAGGGTTTCTCATAACCTGGTGCTGTGGTCTACTAACTTGGGTTAACCGGTCTAAAGCTCGTTATAGGGGTCATTTTAGTCGCTTAATAGAGAAGAGCCTACACTTAAGATATGAAAAAAAATTATGAGCTTAAAATATTGAATGATTTGAAAAATATATGCAAAAAGTCAGGGGGAGAAAATAAAATATCAATACATAATGAGCTTTTATTTTAAGGTCCTAATGTGTTTTACATGGTTTAACTTTCATAAGTAGAGGAATACACTTATTAGAAGTGATGGTTAGCATGTCATTTCTCACAAAATCAAGTTTTGGAGTCCTCCTTACTAAGGATTAGTGACACTTTACACACATGAGTCACTTATACAATTTACTCCATGTTAACTTCAATTGAATATGTGGAAAAGTTTACTATACATTGATTATACTTATGTGGGAAGGTTTACTATACATTTTTTGGGTGATAATATGTTAACGTTAAAATTTTTTTTTTATCCTTTTGTTATTTTTTATTACGGGGAGAAAGAGAGAGAGAGAGAGTATTTGAATTCATTGATATTTGGATTGTCTTCATTTTATGTCTGAGGGGTCGTTGGGGAGAGACATAGATACATTTTCCTACAGCATAAAAACATATTGAAAGTTTGCAGTAAGGGGAAGAATGTGCATTGCATCTACATTACATATCATATGCATAGATGTTTGAGTTTTGATGTTTTGTGATGTTAATGTTTCGATTNAAGGTTTACTATACATTTTTTGGGTGATAATATGTTAACGTTAAAATTTTTTTTTTATCCTTTTGTTATTTTTTATTACGGGGAGAAAGAGAGAGAGAGAGAGTATTTGAATTCATTGATATTTGGATTGTCTTCATTTTATGTCTGAGGGGTCGTTGGGGAGAGACATAGATACATTTTCCTACAGCATAAAAACATATTGAAAGTTTGCAGTAAGGGGAAGAATGTGCATTGCATCTACATTACATATCATATGCATAGATGTTTGAGTTTTGATGTTTTGTGATGTTAATGTTTCGGTTGGTATTTTGATTGACATTAATGTCACGACTCAAATTAGTATGATTATTTTTTGATTTCCTGTATCATGTGCTTTTACACTGGGTTGAGTTGTGGATTTCAGGAAACATGTTTAACAAGAAGTACAAAAGCCATTAGTTTGATGAAGCATGGGTAGTTTAGATTTTGTTTCTAGTTTTTTCTTGACTTATTGTATAGTTTTGTCACAGAATGTCAAAGGGGCAGTTTGTCAAGTTTTTAATGTTGGTGATTCTTTGGACAAAAAGACTAATTGTAACGTGTTGTAAAAGTCAAGAACCTAGGGTGCAATTTGTATAAATTGGGTTATGAGGTCTAGGGTTTGAGCATGAAAAGAGGAGAAAACACGACGCCACATTTTTGCTAGCCTATCGCCTAGACACTGCTCGAGCGACAAAAATAGAATCCCCGTTGCTCGCCTGTCACTGAGGTTTCGCTCAAGCGACGGGTTTATACGGAAAACCGTAATTTGCATTTTTTTAACAGATTTTTCCTGCCCATTCAACCCAATCACTCTCTCCTATAAATATTCTAGCCATTGGACGAAATTTTAAGGTAGTTTTTCATTATTTTCATTGCCTCGTCTTTTTCACTAAAGATTCAAGAACATATTGATTCATCCTTTCTTTTTGAGATCATAACCACCTATTTTGGAAAATATCATATTAAAGAATTTAAAACATCTATTTCCAAAACATTTTTAGGAAGGCATTTTCTCAGTTGGACTTCAAAAGTTTCTGAAGGTTGAAAGAGGTTGGATTGCAAGCATAAGAAAAGTACAATAATTGGAGATTTTTGAAAATTCACTTGGAAGAGACAATTAAAGAAGATCAGGCAGCTGGAGGAGACATTGGATCTTGGAAGCTACATGAGATAGATCAGGAAGTCTAGTAGGGTGGCTAGATAGTATCTACGGCAGCAGACCATGAGTCTGAAAGAAAGATCAGATCTTTATGATTACATGAATTACAACAGTGGGAACTAATGGAATTTGCTAGGCTGGAAACGAACTGTAATCTATAATGGAGGTAACTGCTTGGTCCCGGAGTTTTTACTCAGTTGGGTTTCTCCGTCATCAATATTTGTGTTATTTATTATTTTATTATTATAAAGTACGGTAATTCAACTTATGATAATTGGATTGTTTGTTTAACCACCTCGAAACAATTAAAAGTGATTCGTTGCTTGTTAATTATATAATTCCGCACGTAAGGTCAAACTTAGTTAGTTGACTATGTATTTTCAGTTTTTATCCCTCATGTTTTCCAGAACTGATGAAGAAGATGGTGGTGTAGAAGTACGTTCAAAGGCATTGGTCTACTTTAGTTATTGACATGAGCACTAAATGATTTTGGAAAAATTAAATTTGAGGTAAGATAATCTTATTTATTATTCATTAGTAGATCAATCACTAATGTTTAGTTTGTGCCAAATGGTATTAGTTGAGGCAAACTTTCAAAGGTAACTATTTAAATAAATTTAATTAATTTGAAATTTATTTTAATTTTTATCACGCCAATAATAAAGTGAGAACATATACCAGTACTGAGCTCAAAGGTGAAGAGTAGTTCTATAAATTTAATAGCTATACCATTAAGAGAAACAATAGGCATTATGAATAATATCAAGAATGAGGATTCAAACTAAAAGCTAAAAAGTGTTGTTTCTAGATAGGATGAAGGGCATACGAGGCCATTTAAACGAGAGCAAAAGCCAACTTCCATAATGAACAAAATGCGTACAGAAAATTATACACCTCCTCTAGGTTGCTTTGAAGATTATCAAATGTTTCATTGGCTTCTTGCTGATTTCTCTCAAAATTGCAATATCATAAAAGTCCAACAATTTGACCACAAATACAAATGTTACCATTTGCAGTGATTATCAAATGTTTCATTGGCTTCTACCAATGGACAAGTAACTTCATCTAAATCTTTTGCAGAAATTCCAGGTATCTCTGTTTGGCAATCTGTGATTGCATTATCGAGGTTCGCAAATGCATCAAGTTTAATATATGAGAAGGTATTTCAGCCAACATAAGAAAAGAAGGATACATGTGCGAGACCTAGGATACTGCATAGGTAGTATCTATACCAGTAAAATAGCTAGGGGTTGATTCATATATTAAAGCTTCAGTCCTAACTTCAGACAGAGTGAAATTGACTAGCCTCTACAATGCCAAAAAACAATTAAGTATCAATGCATCAAGTTTGACCTGATAGATTAAACTTGAAGGTATTTCAGCCAACATAAGAAAAGAAGGATACATATGTGAGACATAGGATACTACATAGGTAGTATCTATACCGGCAAAATGGCTAGGGATTGATTCATATATTAAAACTTCAGTCCCAACTTCAGAGAGAGCAATCACAACTAATAACGATGATTATTATTGACTTCATGGCCTTTATTGAACAAATTGAGCTGAACATTTTATTCAATGAAGGAAAGAAAATCAATCTTACAGTTCATTACAATGAGCCTTTAAATAGAAAGATATCTAACTAATTTCAACTAACTAACTAACTTACATTTCACTATTTAGACCAATATAAGATGGACACAAGGATTAACTAACTAACTAATTAACCAATTTAGTTCTAGCTCCAGTTGCTCCAGCTCCGATTTGTAGCTCCATCTTCCTCTATAGTCTTCCAGTTGTATAATCTGTTACTCCCCCTCAAGATGGACAACGAAGATTGATGACAACCATCTTGAATAATAAGGGAAAAAGTGAAGCAGGTAATGCTTTGGTGAAAATATCAACGAGTTGGTGTTGTGTTTGAATAGGTAAAAAAAGTTTTATAAAATCATCAGCAACTTTGTCTCGTACAAAATGGAAATCAATCTCGATATGTTTGGTGCGTTCATGAAAAATCGGATTAGAGGCAATGTAAATGGCCGCTTGATTATCACATAAAATTAAGGCAGGAATGGCTGGTGAAATCTGAAAATCAAGAAGCAACTGGTTAATCCATACCAATTCACTAGCAGTAGAAGCTAATGCACGGTATTCTGCTTCAGCAGAGGATCTGGATAAAGTTTTTTGTTTCTTGGCTTTCCGTGTAATCAATGAGTCTCCTAGAAATACACAAAATCCCGTGACAGATTTCCTTGAATTAAGGCAAGACCCCCTATCTACGTCTGAAAAGGCTCATAATTGAAGGAAGATTGTACAGAAAACAAGATCCCTTGACCTGGAGTAGATTTGATATATCGCAAGAGGTGATGAGATGTATTCAAATGTGTCTGTCTTGGTTGAGACACCAACTGACTCAGCTTGTGGACTGCAAATGTAATATCAGGCCTTGTGATGGTGAGGTATAACAGTCTACCAATAAGCTTTCTGTACATTGAAGCATCATTAAGAAGCTCACCCTCAAATGAACTGAGACGAATCTTTGGATCCACTGTGTCTTCAAAAAGTTGAAGAGTGTAATGGTGTTGAGATAAGAAATGCATTTAGATGATCTAGCAATCTCCAAAGCCAAGAAATACTTTAAATACGCAAGGTCTTTAATTTGAATTGACTATTAATGAAGCTCTTTAGGGATTCAATTGCTTGAGGATTAGGTCCGGTAATAATGATCTCATCCACATAAACTAAAAAACTACAAAACAACTACCAGTCCATTTGGTAAACAAAGAATAATCAGACTTTGATTGGTTAAAGCCAAGTTGAATAAGAGCATTTGAAATCTTTGAAAACTACTGCCCTGATGCTCGTTTCAAGTCATATACTGATTTATGAAGTTTACATACCAGGTGCTCCCCCTACTTCCCAGTATTGATTTGTTCTTTATATCCCATTGGAAGATCCATATAGATTTCTTCAAATAAATCAACATTGAGAAATGCATTATTAACATCCAGCTGTGTAATCTGCCATTTTCTTGACGCTGCAATAGCTTAAAGGACTTTGACAGTTACTAGTTTAGCAACAGGAGAAAAAGTCTCGATAAAATCTAATCATTCTTCTTGAGTATACCCATTTGCTACCAATCGAGCTTTGTATCTATCTATACTGCCATTTGATTTATACTTGATTTTATAAACCCATTTACAGCCTATAGAGTGTTTACATTTAGGCGGACTTTGATGGACCAAGTTTTGTTCATTTCCATTGCTCTCAATTCAGATGCCATAGCCTCTCTCCAGTGATAAATTTTTACAGCTTGATGATAAAATTGGGGCTGAAAATTTGAGGAAACAGATAGGAAAAAGTTGTGTGTAGGAGAAAAACGATTAAAGGATATGTATTTGGAAAGTGGATAAGGTGATTTATAAGAGAATTGCTGAGAGTTTTTCAAAAGATTAGAATGAAAGTCCATGAGATATAGAGGGGGATTACTAGTCCTAGATGATCTTATGATTCTAATAGGATCTATAGAGGGATTATTAATGGAAGGATGATGATTAATAGGAGAAGAATCAAATTATGAATCTTGTGAATTGCTGGCAACTTCATTTGACACTTCAGAATGTGATGCACTAGGTAAATAACTGGTGGAAATACCATAACCAGAGTTTGAGAGGACAAGTGGATTATAAGTAAGAATATCATATGCATATTTTGGTAATACAATATGTGGGAAAATATCAACATCATCTGATTTATGAGTTATAGAGTGGAATGAGAAAAATTGTTCATGGAAAAAAACATCCCTAGAGATTACATCAAATGAATTACCATTAAATATGTATAGATCATCCAATCTTTCACCCTTGCCAATCATCCACTGGTTGTGCAAATCCTGAATAAAACAGGAATCAGTAAGGGATTTTACCTCCACATGTAAATTCTTAGTTAAAGAACTCACTGACACCAGGTTGAATTTCAACTGTGGGACATATAGTACATTCCCTAACATCAAATTAGGACCAACTTTCACCATACCAGTGAACTTAATTGAAATCCTTTCATGATTTTGCAAAGTAATGAAAGTATCATGTACCGATTTCATGATAATGAAAACAGAATAATGTAAACAAATATAATAGTCCAGAATCCACCACCCAATGTTTAGGAGAATCAAGCAACATGCTATTGGATGTGGAAAAATAAGTACATGATACTTGATTCGAGTGTAAATCAGCACTAGTATCCACCTTCGTTGATATTAAGTGACTGCTTAACATGTTCATTAGTTGCTAATATTGATCCCGATTTAGTGTTTGCATGAAATTTCCTACACTGCTCTGTGATTGCTCTGAATTGGATTCAGAAACTTGATTAGCAACAACATAATTTGGCAGTTTGTTTGCACCTAATTGAGTACCAGTAGTAGGCTTCTGTTTGGTCTTATATCCAAGAGGATAACCATGTATTGTAGCATTTATCCACATAATGGCTAGAAAATTCACATTATGTACACATCGGCCTTTCTTTCCTCTGAAACGTATTGTGTAATTACCCAGTATTAACCTTCTTGATATCACTTTTGACATAGAACACCATAGATTCAGATCCAATGGTGGCATTGGAAGTTGCACTACTATTCCTTTGGTGCTAACACTTTGTCAATGGGGGTATGGGATCCATGAGTAATA
>CAIGRH010178720.1:0-11588 GCA_903798295.1 Fraxinus nigra | reverse complement strand
GAGGGGTATCGAGTCTTTTATTGACTATATTTGACATGCAGTACATCTTAACAGGCCTCTGCAATAGTTAGATGTAAAGAACGACATCTTCCAACTAGCTTGAGGGGGAGTGCTGGAAATAATTCCAATTCACGGCAAATCAGTTTCCTAATTCTTAGGGAAACTTGACTGCATATTTCGTAATTATAAGGATCCTATTTATTTCCCAAAAGTCAGGATTGTATAGATGTATATTTCAGTTACATAGTTGTAGCTTTATTTCCTATTTTATACACGGTATTGTATCTATAAAAGGGTGAGTATGACTATCCCATTCATTCAATATAATATTCTTTTCTACCCAATCTATAAAAACATTAAAACTTCTTCAAGAGCTTGATATACAATAATGGACCCACTCTCTTAACACTTACTGTTTGGCTTGTTGAGCTACTGGACAAGATTGAGGAAGAGAGACGTGACGTGTTTGTTTGTTCTACCTATCTAGTACAATATGCCAAATGTGCCCTCAAGTGTTTTGGGGAATAAGTAGTTGTTGATGTTTTCGTGGAGTTCTTGTTGTCGGAGGTCTACCATTATGATTTATTAATGCGCTTCTTTCATTTATGTGATGTGCATCCCCCTTTTTACTTGACTAATTACTTGTGTGAGATTTGTTCTTAGTGGTGGAAGTTGAGAGCTTGATACACATTGTTGGGTTGGGAGTGTCACTTGATTTATGCTGTTTGTTCAGATTGATTTTCTCAAGTCATGCAATCTTATAAGCTGTCAAGATACTCTTTATAAAATCTTCACATTATAAAAGCACGTAGGCATGCAAGATGTTTTGCTTTTAGAACCATCAAACCCATAATATAGTTTTTCTGAATCTGTGACCCTTTATAAATTCATTTTGCAATGGAGCAGGATCCTTGGTTGGGGTTTTGTAATCTGAGCTGATGGTAGTGCTGCTTGGTTTAGTCCTACAGTTCAAGTTCTTGGATGTTTGTTCTCGTTCAGTTCTATAAGAAGCCGTAGTTCTTTTTTACCCCATAAATGTTGCAAAATGCATATATGAATAGTGATTACCCTCATACTTTTGTAAGATTCTTCTATTCTTCATTTCACGTTGTAACACCAATTTCTTAGAGATTTGCTTTTTTAAGCATTCTTTTATCTATGCTGAATTGCAACGGGAGACCCTGTGCTCCTTTTGGTGCTAGACAATTCGTCATACGTGCACAGCATGCAGCTGATTATTGCCATTTGTTTGTAGACATTTATATTCTTTTTTCCTTGTCGTCTTATTCATAGGTTGATTTTTGTGCACTGCACTTGTGTGATTTCTGGTGGCATGGGATTGGAATTAAGAAAAAATCAACTTGAACGTTCCTCACTCCAATTCCGTGTTTCCAAATACCCCTTTTTTTTTTCCCCACTTTCAGCCTTGTGATTATGTTCAATATCCGTAGATTGTTACTCATTCAGTTGATCTGCAAACATGTGTAGTTGACTTTATTTTTTTTTTAGACTGAGAAATGTGGACTTGGAGTTGTGGCTGAGGAAGATATTAACCAAGGAGAGTTTGTGATAGAATATGTTGGAGAAGGTGAAAAATTATCAGTTTTGCATGTTTATTTTATTACTTGATGTCTTCAACATAAAAATATAAATTGAATGCACTATGTTACTCATGGTTGCAGTGATCGATGACAAAACATGTGAGGAAAGGCTTTGGAAAATGAAACACCGTGGAGAGACAAATTTTTACTTATGTGAAATTAATAGAGACATGGTGATTGATGCAACTTACAAGGGAAACAAATCCAGATACATAAATCACAGTTGCTGTCCCAACACTGAGATGCAGAAATGGTAGAACTGATCCTTATTTTCTGCATTTTAATCTCATTTTTCTGTTAGCATAGTTCTCACCCAACTTTTCCTTTCAGGATGATTGATGGTGAAACAAGAATAGGTATATTTGCTACTCGTGATATTATAAAGGGCGAACATCTCACCTATGATTATCAGTACGGGTTATTACTTGACCTTTTGAAGCATATTGTAACTACTAGTTGTTTTTCTTCCAAGAATCATGATCTCCATGTCAATCTAATAAGTATCTCGCAGGTTTGTTCAATTTGGTGCAGATCAAGATTGCTTTTGTGGTGCTATAGGCTGCAGGAAAAAGCTAGGAGTTAAGCCTAATAAATTGAAAATGCCTTCTTCAGATGCTGCATTGAAAATAGTAGCACGGCAAATGGCTGCCAATTCTCCGAAAGTGAAAGCAACTCTATCCTCCCTCAAAAAAGGGATTACAGCCTCAAATAATTCTGAAAACGTAGGAAAACATGTAAGTTTTGCTTGAGCATCAAGAATGAAGACACAAAGTTCCACCTTTTTTACATCCTCTGTATTTATTGTATGGTTCTGAATCTTCTGATACTTCTCATTCCTGAATTGAATGGAGAAGTTAGCTTAGATTGAAAGATACACGTGGACTGGATTGAAGGTGCAAAAACCTGAATTGACCTCTTTCGTGGTCTGGCTGGGATTGACTTTGGAATGTGGTGGTGTTATAGTTTATTGATTGGGCCTTGCAAAGTTTTGTTTCATGGAAAATTGGGCCGGAATTTCTGGTTCCATTCCAGAAGAGGCAATGGTGAGATGAATAGGAAAGGACCTACAAGGACTGTGTGAAGGAGTTGAAGTAGGAATAGAAGTTTTGCATTTGAAAGTTTGGGTGACAGCTTGAAGTTATTAGCCATTGAAAACACGGTCAGCAAGGTTCATAACAGTGCTACTAAGGCATCTGATGTTATGGCATTTGCTAAAAAAAATCCTAAACCTAAAAGAAAAAGGAAAGGAAAATAATGGAAGCTGGAAGCCCTAAAATAAGTTTGAGTTTGATGCAGTGACAAGTTTTTTTGCTTGCAAGGTGAGAGTCTAGAGACACACATTTCTATCTTTTTTCTTGAAGAAGATGGACAAGTGTGAGGGAGTCGTTGATATTATGTAGGAGAGTACAACATATTACATCCTCTCCTGCTCAATACCAATATGCATTTATTCTTTTCTTCTTTACACGTTTAATGAAAGATGTATGTGTACTTGTGCCACTTTCTGAAGATTTTATAAATGGGCACTAAGTTATTGCATTATCGTTTTTTGTAGGTCCATTCAAATGGAATTCCTGCTGCAGGTGGGTTACTCAAATCAATTTATCTTGTTTTTCAGTTTTGCCAAGGACTTCTCCATTAGGATTTGGAAATTTTTGTGATGTTGGTTAATTGTACTTACCTTTTCAGGAGGTTTAGGTTGTAAATCTGTTTCAAGAAGAAAACCTTGTAATTGCATCAGTTCAGTAATAAGAATAATTCGCTCTTTGGATAAGAGGTATATCTGATTCCATGATCGCATTGAATATCATTTATTGGTCATATTAAACTTTTTGAAGCATTTCAATTGAATTTAAGTGCATGAGTTGTTAACTGCTCTCTCGGTGATTTGAGTTTAATCTATAATTCATAGTTTAGGTGTTGCTATTGTGTCTCATTTCCATAGGATCATGAGTTTACAATATATGCTGAATATTCTGTTGCATTTGCTTCATATTTGTCAGGTCTTTTGGGATAATAAAACGATTTGATAAGACCACAAGAAGACATTTGGTGAGGCAGCAATGTTTGTTCTGATGCAATAAATTTTTTTGGTTTGCCCAAAAAAGAAAGTTGTTTGATTTACTCGTCTTTTTCCTTCGGCAGATCATGTTTGAAGATGGCAGTTCGGAGTTTCTAGACTTGTCAAAAGAAGAATGGGAATTTTGCAACCATTAATCTAACTTGTAAGTGACTTTCCCAAACATTGATTGTACTCTAGTTTTATGAGAAGTTCTGTTCGTGTGGACGTACTGAAAAATATAACTGAAGGGGAAGAAATAAAAGGACTTCAGCTTCAATCTCAAATGTGCCCACCAAAGAAGAAAATTGTTATGATGCTTGATAAAAGACACCATTTATTACTCTGTACATCATTCATGTAAGGCCTGTTTGGCTCTCGCTCTTGCTCTTGTATCTGCTTCTTGTAGAAGAGCTTCCTGAGGAAGGTACTTTAGGTCTGCTTCCTCTAAAAGCTCTTCTAACCAGAGTTTTATCCAAACATGTTCAAAAACAAGCTCATAGTCTCAGAAGCAGCATTTGGTTATTCAAAACCCCTGCCAAATGAGCTCTTAGCCATAAAAGAAGTTGGAGAAGACTTGTTAGTGACCTTGATCTATTTGTTTTGGCAGGTATTAGAAATAAAAATCAATGTAGAAGATTATGCCCCTGTTCCAACAGTCCAACACATTACACAGACTTATACTGCTTCAGCCCAATTGGCAGGTTGTACCATTTCCTGACTCAATTCTTTCAGACAATAAGTTCTTTTATATGTTTTGTCTTACCAATAATATTTTAAGCAATGCAAATGTAATTTCAGCTTAGAATCTGAATGATTAGAAGTTGTAGAATCAGAAATAGTGTTGTTAACAGCATTTCACTTGATAAAATGCATTTACTTTTGAACTGCCGTTTTTCCTTGTCTCCAACTAGACATTTGAGCCATGATTGCTACTTTGCTAGTCTTGTTACGTTCTTGGAATTGCTTGACATCAATGACGAGAAATAATAAGATCTGAGTTTAAAAGAAGATAAAGCGATGTTATATTAAAAATGTTTGGCTTCAAAAGAGATTACGACGATCAAAATTCTAATCATGTCGAGCTAGATCTCTTTTAAACCATTAACACAATAGAGTGGACTTCTAATAAGATTTTACCTAAGAGTTTGGTAATAAACGTCCATTATACATCTTGTCAAGCAACTGCCGTGCATCTGGCCGCCTAAGAAGACCTTTGTTGTTCGGCAAACCAGTCCCCAGGCACACGGGACACACTAGTTTCCCTCGACCTGCACCAAAACGCACTTGTCACATCTTGTAAACGCCACAGTTTCAAACCATCGATAAATATTTAGGAGCTTGAACTGAGTAATAAGAGAAGTTCTTTATTTGGCAAATATTGTGAGGAAAAAATATTCAAAATGCAATTGAATTGAACATTGTATTGTTGTCCTTTCTGGATAATGCTGTTTAATGTTCCATAATCATAATTTCCTGTAGTATTATTTCTGTCATCTTCTTCCATACCAAATTTCAGACGGTAATAATTCAACAGCATAATGAGCATCTATGAAGAATCCAAAGTGAAGAACCAAACTTCATATTAATGAATCTATGAGTTGTGCAAAGTAACAAACCGTAACAATTTGGACATTCTGTAAACTCGTAAACATCTTTGGCCCTTTTTCTGTTCAAAGCTTTCCATTTTCCAGTACCACCGCACATATCACCTAAATAAAGAGCAAGTAAACCTCTCGTCGATCAGTCTTGGTTATTAACAAGAAACGTAAAACTAGATACAACTGAATGTTTGGAAGAATTCAAACATCAACTCTTGCGGGCTCAATATTCAACTGTTTGAGAAAAAAAAAATGTTTACAATAAGTGTTCTTGGGCAAAGATACAGGAGAGAACAGATTTTGAACACATTAACAAAAATGATCATCCCACAGATTATCAGGTTTCCTTTCACCTATTTGACTGTCCTATTTTTCTTTTCTTTTATTACAAATTCATTTGTTCAAAACAATTTGTGGTGCTGAAAAAGGTGTTTTAATCATTATTTGCAATGTAGGAGTGAATAGTCATAGGGCAACCATGATAAGCAGTGGACATAAAGTAAGCATTCATACTTACAGATAATAGCACCACTACCCCCGCAATTTCGACATACAGCTCTCTCTTTGCCATCCAAGGCACTTGCATTTTGTCCAGAATTAGAAACACCAGGAGCTACTATCAAAGCTACTGTAGAACATAAACAAGTCAGACACTGGCGGCGAGATGTTGCCTTTTGAGGTCCCTGTTTCAACAGAAGAAGAGTTTACTTGAAACAACAGGAGATTCAAGAGACTTAATAATGATGTGACTCATGATACATGATTGACTCCTCTGCCATCCATCCATTAAAGACCATTTAAGTCCATGTTCAAAAGAAAAGGGCCATTTTGTATCAGAAACACTGGCATCCAATTAAGGTAGAAGGTGCCACTACTAGTTTTTAGCGTCAGAACACTAGATAGTCAATAGGGATGGCAAAAAAACTCGTTCAAATTCGAGGTTGGAATTACTCACCTGATTGGATAAACAGACATGGGGTGGGGGTCGTTGCCCTGAAGCGGGTAAGGTGTGGGTATGAGAAACATGGTCCTTGTCCCGCTATCCATTCCGTTTAAAGTTAATTTCACATTTAAATTTTTTATCGAAAAAAAAAGATTTATCATCATTTTTAAAGAGACATGAGTTGTTCCAACAAATTGAAAAAAAAAATAATATTCTCTAATTAAAGACAAAAAAAAGAGAGGCAATAAACGGGGTAGGGGGCTTGCCCCAATCCCGCCCCGCTTTAACCTGGCATCGGGCAGGACAAGATGACAAAAATACCCAACAGGGAGGGGAACGGGAATAGCCACATGTCCCATACCTGTCTCATTGCGATCCCTAGTAATTAAGCCCAAATGAAATATGATGGAGTTGGCATAATCTATAATGATGTTCATATGATGGCTTAAAATAACAACTAATAGGAAGCATCAAAATCAAACAAGTTCTCCAGAGGCTCTACACTAGGTTTCAACAACTACAAATCTCAAAGCTGCTACTAATAGGATATCTTTCTGGTTGGAAGTGCATTGTCTTCAAATGAGATCCGAATCTCCCCCATCCCAATCTCTATTTTTTATATAATGGGAATGCCATTAAAAGCGAAAAATACCAATATGGAATCTTTATTACACACTGCACACTTGTCCTTTAAAATTAGATTATATCCATCCATTTACCTTTACAAATCAGGATAGATTGATTGCTTAAAAAGAATAAGAAAAAAGTGAAACAATTTTTCATCTTCCAAACTGGACTCTCCCTGCCCTCAAAGGCTCGGAGATCGCAACCCAAACAACACATGAATAGGCTCCCACATCCTTGAAATCCTTGACTTCCACAACCAAGAGAAGTGTTTTCCAACTAATCTCAAATAAACATGGTGCGGAAGCATTTATGAAATTCTTGCAATAAGAATTATGTAATAAATAAGAATGATATTTGAGCAATCATGTCTTGTATATATTGAATAATAATTGATTATTGTTGAAAAAATATACAATGCCTTTATATTTTTAGGCAAAACTATT
Source organism: Fraxinus nigra (assembly GCA_903798295.1). Lineage (NCBI taxonomy): Eukaryota > Viridiplantae > Streptophyta > Magnoliopsida > Lamiales > Oleaceae > Fraxinus > Fraxinus nigra. Next base: position 4,314 of record CAIGRH010178720.1, on the reverse strand, counting down.
CCCTAATCCTATTAATATAAGGAAACTAAATTCTAAAAGGAAATAAACTAAAATCATAATCTAAAATAAATAATAAATTCTATTCTAATCAATAAAGAAAAGAAATCCTATTCTAAACAAAATATTAGAATAAAAAGATAAAACTTACTACAATTAGACATCTTATTATAAATATATTATCCTAATCATATTTACAATAGGATTGTCCTACATCAAAACATAAGAAAGAACCCATCAGCAGCCACTCTACAATGACTAACCAATGATTAGATCTTTTCTATCCTACTTACATAGGCAGAACCAGCTCTCACACACTCTTTTTCACATTATAAGTATATTAGTAATCAATCCTATCAAGTGAGGAAACAATTGTACAGGTAGGCCTAGAAGTCCAGATCTATTCCCACTGATCAGCCAATTTATGGAGTACATTATCCAAATAAAACAAAAAACAAAAGGATGATGTCAAATTGGTTCCTTAGTGAGTTAGGCAGAAGCTTGGTGAGCAACCAGCCGCCAAGAGATCCAATATCCACAAGGGTAGAGGCTCACAAACTACACAAAGGTCAGTTACATTGTTACATATATATGGTACTAGGGACTTGCATGATGAGGACCATAACTGCTTTAATTAATTTAACAAGCTTGAAACACAGAAAGCTTGAAGGTCAACCGGATAGCAGAATTCCTATCATTACTGCAAGGCTTCACTCAAGTTACCTGTTAACTAAATCTAAATTTCAGCTATTGAAAGACTTGGTGGTTATTGGGCCTGAAGCTTAACTTAGTGAGGCAACATGGAAAGTGTATTCAAGGCGTAAAAGATATCAAGTCAATTAGGATCTTATAGTATTTTCATTAGTAATTAATATTGCCTTTTATTATGATTTGAAGACAATATATTCTGTTTCCTTAAAAAGGAAACCTTAGTTTCCTTATTAATCTTAGATTGAATACTATAAAAAAGGGACCTTTGATTGTAATAGACACACATTATTATTGAATAAATTAGCAATCTTCCTCCTAAATTCTCCCATCTTGCTCTTTCTCCCTCTTTAGCTATTCTCGTTCTTGTTCTCGGCATCAATTTGGTATCAGAGCTATAAGGAAGGGCTGCCGATGATTTGTGGTGTGGCAGTGGCTTATGATGGTTTGGAGGGGATGAACCATGGCCTGTTTGTGGTGTTGAGCTAGACTTTAAAGAGTGGATGGGCTGTTAATGGTTTCAGACATATGGGCTGGGAGGTTTGGTAAATGATATATTGGAATTAGGTTGGTATATGCAAAATAGGCAGCAACAGATACAAGTCAATGACAGGAATTGTGAATCTCGACTTCGCCGTTTTTTTTTTTTTCAGAAAATAACTGAAAGGAGAACTCTGCAAGAATTACAGGTGAACGGTTCCTTTTTTTTAAAAAAAAACTAACAGTAACTAAGAAACAGAATTTAAACAACTACTGCTGCTGAATTGTATCTGTATGTTGCTACCTTTTTGTTCCATCATGGTGGTAATGGTTTGGGTTGGATGTGTTGTTATAGGTAACGAGATTATTGGTGGCTGTTTAAGCTAGGTGATTGCTGCAAAACACATCAAGAGATGAACCAAAATCCGGTCAAAGGAGAACGTCTTCGCTCTGATACCAAATTGATGCCGAGAACAAGAACAATAATAGCTAAAGAGGGAGAAAGAGCAAGAAGAGAGAATTTAGGAGGAAGATTGCAAATTTATTCAATAATAATGTGTGTCTATTACAATCAAAATCCCCCTTTTTATAGTCTTCAATCTAAGATTAATAAGGAAACTAAGGTTTCCGTTATAAGGAAACAAAATATATTGTCTTCAAATCATTATAAAAGGCAATATTAATTACTAACAAAAATACTATAAGATCCTAGACCTGATATCTTTTACACCTTGAATACACTTTCCATGTTGCATCACTTAGTCTACAGTAACCTGACCCAGCCACATATGATCCAGAGAACTGAAACTATACAGCCACGATACGAAGTCATCTTATCCATGAAAACTATATCAATCTTGATGTAGTTTCTTTATCAAGCACCACTATCTTTGGACTATATTCACAGTCCAGCACATGGACTATTCTACTCCAACTTCCAACTTTTACCCTATAAACATCTCATTACAAATATATTAAATCTTACCTAGTAACTACAGAACAATAAGCCATAAAACAGAAAGAAGCATTCCAGTAGATCAAGCTTTACTGTGTAAAACCCTTAGCAGCCCAATAACCCCGAGGGTAACTATAAAACGTACTCATGCCCAGTCACCCAATTGGCAAATTACTTCAAAAACTCCAAATTTAATTAGAATCTTATTCCAGACTTGATTAATAGGGACAGATCATAATACCAGGCACCACCCAATACAAATTATTTTGTCTGGCTAACAATTTCTTATTTGATGAAGCGTATGGCTCGTAAACAACGATAAACTAAGACATCTAAAAAAATGGTGATAGGTCACATAAATAATATTAAGTCTTGTGATACAGTGGCACTTGAGAGCATTGGTTCAAATAATTACATAAATATTGTAAAACAAAACCTTTCTGTTGATAGGTTCTAACGAATAATCAGAAACACCAGGTGAGCCATTCTCATTCTCCGAGCTGGACTTAACTTGAACTCCAACTGGCTTCACATTGGCTGCTACCAATTGAGAAAATAAAAACAAAAAACATTCATTTTCAACATCAGTTAACAGAATCAATCCAACTCCACCGCACGAACTTTAAACACACTTTGGAACAAAGATGAAAATGAAAATTATACACATAGTAACTCTAGGAAAATGAACAAGATGATAATCTAATTTCTTGAATTTTCCTCCAGAACCATAAACAGCATGTCTCTGGTTCTGCATAAGCAGTACATGAGCATATTCACGTGGAGAAATAAGTGTGGTAAAATTCAAGAAAGAACCATGCCCTTTTGGCCTTTCATATCTTATCTGAGACTTTATAGTTTATAGAATCAATAAAGCGAATGTGCAAGTCCACAATACGTTAAAATGAATAGGGATAATATTAGGATATGCAAGCACCAAATTCAATCTTTATTTCATGAACAAGAACAACCAAAGATAAGAATTTGGGTGTGCCCATTGATAAATAGCAGAAACTTACTGTGGTTTGATGAAGAATTGGGTCGTTGTAAAGGAAATCTAGAAAGAGCTGAGGAGAGATGAGAAGCCATCTCTCTCGATATCTATCGATATATCTGTGTATGTATCTCTATCCCATTTGCTAGATATTCGAAAGATATCCTCAGTTACTGTGGTTTTATTTATATATATATGTATAAATCAGTTTTGTTAAAATGGCAGATTATCAATGCCAATTTTGTCTTTAATTATAATAATTTAATAATTTTATTATCAGATTATAAGCTCATATTTGATAGCCATTATTTTTACAAAATGAAGTTTTGAATATTGATTTTTTTGAAAAAAACGTGTAGTTTAAAAATATGGAGAAATTTTAAATTTACGTGCAAAATATTTTATTGCGTAGAATAATAATTGTCGACCGGGCTAAATAAAATATCACAATTTGGTTTTTCTTATTTTTATTTATAGGAGTCGAATGAAATTGCTTGTCATGAAAGAAGAAAAATCTAAAAATAAAGCATGCGTAATATTCACATAAAGTATGAAATTAATTACAAACTTTGCCTTGACTCGGGTTCGAGGTGTGGACAGGTGCAAATGTCGCCTTACCCTGTTTCGTTTAGTATTATTTAACTAGAAAATTCCAAACTTTAAAATTTAAAATAAATAAATAAATATTTATAAAGTATTAAACATGATAAATTAGTATTTTGTCTCGAACCCACTTGTCCCATCTTAAGCGGGACAAAAATCTCCCTACGTGACGAGTTACAAAATGATTGTTTTTAAACTTCATTCATTGTCATTCCTATCTCAAGACTCAAAAAAATATTGATGCAAGACTTATCGTAATTTAGATAACTTCTATTATTCTATTTCTTTCTATATTAGTTATCTTGAATTTCTTGCATATTCACTTATAATTGGAAAGAGAGATTTGACAATTTAACAAGTAAGATGAAGTAGTTAGATGCCAATTTGAACATATAACATAATTATTGAAATTCTTTTTGACATGAGTAATGATATTTATCATTATAATGATAGAATATTAGTGATATGACAATGTAGGTAGAATAATGTGATAAGACAGTTCAGTTTTCATGAGAAAAAGGAGGATTGAACTATCATAACTCATTATTCCACATAATAAAGAATTATAGAGAGGAAAACT
>CAIGRH010178713.1:0-12978 GCA_903798295.1 Fraxinus nigra | reverse complement strand
TATTCTTAACAATAATATAATTTATCTATGAGAAAAATTGTAATTATCTAGATTAAACAGTAATGAAGATGACTTTGTCCACCACTTCTGGATTTCTTAGTGGGTGATAATATAAAAGTATGGTTAAAAGAGTTATTTAAATAATTGTGTCCACTATTTTTAAATTTCTCAATGGATAATTATATGTACACCACATTTATAGTTAATTTCACTATATATTCATTGTAATGAAAGTTTTCAATTTTTGCTCATTTTCATAATTGNCACACTTCTCTCTCATCCACTAGTTAACATACCAGTAACATTATCTATGTATATTTAACATAGCATAATTGTTTAGATAGCTAGATAACACTATTCTTAACAATAATATAATTTATCTATGAGAAAAATTGTAATTATCTAGATTAAACAGTAATGAAGATGACTTTGTCCACCACTTCTGGATTTCTTAGTGGGTGATAATATAAAAGTATGGTTAAAAGAGTTATTTAAATAATTGTGTCCACTATTTTTAAATTTCTCAATGGATAATTATATGTACACCACATTTATAGTTAATTTCACTATATATTCATTGTAATGAAAGTTTTCAATTTTTGCTCATTTTCATAATTGTGTTCTCGAATTTTTTCGTCCTAATATCATATCTTATCTCTGATGACTGAATGTACCTAAATATTTTCTTAGCATGAGAGAAATATTTTGTCGAGCTTTTATATTTATTCCCTTCCAATGAATATTTTGGCAATCAACACGCACACAATGTGTGCTAATTAATAAAATGTTGAGAAGCAAAATATGATGGAAAAAATTGGGGACATAACTACAAAATGAGCAAAAGTTGAAGACCGTCATTTCAATTAAAATATGGTGTAGTGCTCTTAAAATGTAAATCGTGGCTAGGGTATAGATGATAGGGCAAGTTTCAAGCTTCTACGTACCTAAGAGATCCTACTTGTTAAAATGTATGTATATACATTAGACGTCATAGTGAAGCTTTGTACTTGAATGCCCAAATCATGAAATCATTTCAATCATTCACTTGTAGGTCGGTCCATATTGAAAGATGCCCAAATCAATAATTTGTTTGGAAATCTTGTTTCGTTGGAATTGAGACTCGGAAAAAAAGGACATGGATCGAAGTATTCCGTTCCAATGAATTTGGCTGTGTTTTCTTCATTCTAAAGTGTACTGTCCTTGAACTATGTGAACACGACACCAAAATACATGAAATCAGTCGCGCATATCTTCATGGTTGATGATATCTAGACTGCCCAATAATATGTACATTTCAGGTGCATCTTTTACAATTTTATCTGTTTCTTACAACCAAAGCAACCCGACTGAGTGACACAAATAAACCAACATCCCTTTCAAGCCCTAGCCCAACACACCACCACTATTTTTCCCTTCCTGCAAAACACGCCATCGAAATTTTTGAATATGTATATGCACAAATCACGATGCATGTGAAAGAAATATAAATGTACACGTAGTAATAGAAAATCAACCTGAATGATAAATCTATTCTACTAAATAGGTTGCAAGACATTTCTTGATTCTAACATTAACTTATGGTGTGCTGGCATTATTTGAGAATATCATTGATGCTTATAGTTGACTTTTCTGCTGTGGTTGCTGAATGAAGTCAAGGTGTGAAAGACTTTATTAGGTTCTAAGTTTGGTTCGTCAAAGATAAGAAAACTTTAAATATGAACAAGGTTTCCACGACGTAGTGGATGTTTACTCACCTAAAAGTATGCCCTAGCGTCGTGCGGCACAAAGCTTGTACGATGTAGTGGATGAATAAGGGTTCTCCTCCCACTGACATGGAAACTCTTTTACCTAGCCAAGTTAAAAAATTCAAAATTAAACTGCAATCGAAAAAATAAGATAACATGGAAGAAAATAAGGATTAATTCTTCAAGTAGTTACATTAGGACAGATAATGAGTTATGGCATCTTTTTGCACAAATATGGAGCATTCTGCAACAGGTGTAAAGTGGAGGGCAAAATAATAATTTTTAGAATTTGGAAGGCACATTGACCACATAAATAAATCGCACAAAAACTACTGTCATGACATCTATAAAGTAAAGATACATAATCACATATTTGGGTTACCAAAATAACAATAGGGACCAAAAATACAGCAATGAAGGGTGAAGGCTTTCTGAGGAGGTGGGCATAGATATGGAGAAGCATGATTGCAATCACCAGAACCAGTCTCCAATAATACAATGGTGTTTCCCTTTATTGCCTTTTCTAGTGGTTCCAGTTGATAACTGCATTGACACGTGTAACACATCACCAAGAGCATATCACGCCAAACAAACACGTATGAACAGTTACCTTTTTCATAGGACGACAAGCACTATACAACAAAGTCCACTGTGTAGCTGGACTACCTAGTCGTACTTTCTTCTTTGGTTGTTTGTCCTCTCCTAATTTAATTGGCAACCTTCTGGCCAACCTGCTCGTATATCAGATGACAAGTTCAACGTATAAATGTTTTTGGATATGGGACACACACTTATAAAATAAATATACCGATGAGTATATTGTGTATATAAACTTTAGAGCTCCATCAATTCTTATTAGTCTTAATGATGCGCATGGTTCGATAAGACTCTCAAATAATGATATTAACTTAGAATAATTTGGTCCCTTGTCAAAGTTCATAGTTGTAATCCACGAGAAATAAGAGAGTAAAAAACACTAGTAACATCATATTCAAACCAAGATCAACAAGATTGAGCTTTTTCTCATCAGCAGTTCCAGGTTAACCAAGTAGAAAACTACTTTACTGTTCCCAGAACTGTCTTTCAACATCACAACAGCCTAAAAGCCTATAAATTCCTTCCTTTCCTAGGGAAATCATCCATAACCCCTTAGCGAACTTATTAACCATATAATCCAAATCAATTCTAACCACAAAATTCTTTATATGAGCCTTTATGAGAAATTTCCTGAAGCTTTCCTAGATGAATTGTTTGTCTTGTGTATGAGTCAAAAGGCTGTTTACTTGACATCTGCATCAGCAGTACATATCAATTTTCATTAAAACATTCTCTAATTTAACTAAAAATGCTTCTATAAGTTGTTTCAAGGGACCAAAGTTATGTGTTCTTTGTCCATATACAATTACGCAAGTCATCAATTTATGGCCATGCACTAATTGTTAACAATAAACCCAATTTGGTGTCCCAAGATTTGTGTGCCTCTATGTCAAGCTGTACAAGATACTAAAGAAGGCAATAGCCAATTTGAGACACTCAATAGTTGAAAATTATATTAGAACCTACCCCTACAAGCGTAATTATATTTTATGATTTAATTAAAACCTATAAACACCAAATTGACTACATATGGAACTCATCATACACGATATCAGAAAGTTTTTGGTATTAATAATATCCAATTAAGAGAGAAAGTGATAGGCAATAGTAACAAAATAAAAAGGAAGATCTCTGAGAAGAATCCCCTCATAATATCATAAAGAATACTCGTGCTACCATACACATGTCAAACAAAAGTAGAAATCCCATAAGGATGGTATAAACTTGGGAACACAAGATATGGAATCCCACTGCCAATGCTAGTTACTTTCAAATCTTACCTACTATCCATCCATGTGTATCAGTGAAATCTTTCTAGAACTATTCTAAGTTTCTTGTCATATAATTACCACATCATATAAATGTCAATTTACATAACAAAATAAGGTACACACACCATGACCTGTTAACTCATTATAGAACACATCCTTCTTATCCAAAGAAAGAAACCCAATTCAAAAATATTGATTAGAATCAGCATCACAGGTAAAGTTGCAATATAAACATCCAGAATCAAGAAAATGAAATAAGATTGAAGATTGAAATGCTAAAATGATGAACGAAAGCCAGAACAATTTCGATTATGCTACTTGCAAATTAATTGATTCATTGTGAATGAAATTATAGCCATATATACACTTACAAAACAGGTGCAAACGGGAATAATTACAAAGAATCAAATATGGTTACAAAATAACAAGCTCCGTGTGATGAAGTCTTCTAGATCCTTTCTTCTTCTAGGTCATTCCTTACATGCTGGACCTTCAATACTTCATGTGGCTGCTTGTTTAGCTGACTGTGATGCCACCTCATTTGCCACCTGATCATGTGCCATGTGATCAACTCGCTTGTCATAATTCAACACCTCCCCGCAAGATGGAGAGTAGATATCAATCACTTCCATCTTGATCATATGCGAGTAAAGGCGTGAGGAATTCAATGCCTTTGTCAACATGTCAGCTAGCTGGGATCCAGTGTGAACATACTCAGTGGTTATGCTTCCATTCTAAATTTTATCTCTCACCACGTGACAATCTATTTCTATATGCTTCGTCCTTTCGTGAAAAACAGGATTTGTGGCAATGTATATGGCTGACTTGTTGTCGCATTATAGTTTTGTTGGCTGATTAAGTTCAATCTGCAGATCTTCTAATAGATATTTCATCCATGTTACTTCACAAAATGCTTGTGCCATTGCCCTATACTCTACATCTGAAGAGGACCTTGAGACCACACTTTGCTTCTTTGACTTCCTTGATACAAGTGATGAACCAATGAACACACAATAACCTGTCACAGATCTCCTAGTCTCTAGACAGGCAGCCCAATCTAAATCTGAATATGCCTTTAGCTGCATTTCAGAAGTAGTAGGATAGAGTAATCCCTGTCCTGGTGCCCTCTTGATGTACTTCAAGACCTTGTGTGCTATATGGAGGTGTGGAACTCTAGGCTTGTCCATGTGTTAGCTCAGCAGTTACACTGAGTATGAAAGGTCTGGTCTCGTCATAGTTAAGTATAACAATCATCCTATCAATCTTCAGTAAATAGAAGGGTCAGGAAGTGGATCACCATGTTCTTTACTCAATTTGATATTCTGATCAAGGGGTATTTGTTAAGGAGCTGATCCTATAGTGCCTGAGTCTCTCAAGATGTCAAAAGCATACTTTCTCTAACATATGTGAATTTTCTGCTTTGTCCTTACCACTTCTATTCTAAGAAAATACTTCAATTTCCCTAGATCCTTGATTTTAAACCTTGCATCAAGTGTAGCCTTAAGTTCATTAATGATATCCATACAATTCCCTGCTAGGATGACATCATCAACGTGTACTAGGATTGCTGTAAAAGAATTACTTGTGACTTTAGTGAATAAGCTATAATCTGCCTTGGATTGGATAAAACCACGTTGAGTGATGAAGGCAGATAACTTGGCATACCACTGCATTGAAGCTTGCTTCGGGCCATATAGACTCTTATGCAATTTGCAAACCTTTGATCTCTAGCTAGTTCCATATCCAGGATGCAATTGCATATACACATTCTCACTTACATCATTGTGTAAAAATGTATTGTTGACGTCTAATTGGTATAAGAACCACCATTTTATAGCTGCAACAGCTATTAAACTCCGAATGGTCACCATCCTAGAAAAAGTCTCATGATAATCCAATCTCTGTTGCTGCATATAACCCTTTGCAACTAGCCTAGCTTTGTACCTTTCGATGCTCCCATCAGCTTTAAACTTGATTTTATATACCCATTTGCATCCTATTGCTTCCTTATCAGGTGGTAGATCAACACTCGTCCATGTGTCATTGGACTCAAGAGCTTTAATTTCTGCCTCCATAGCTTCATACCATTCGGGATGTTTTATGGCTTCTTGGAAATTTTTTGGTTCGACTTGAGATGTTATGGAACTGATAAAAGCTTTATGAGAAGTGGTTAACCTTTTATAAGAGATATTATTAGTAAGAGGGTAAGGACTACCTGAAGTTATAGTTCCTTCTGTCTTGGTCATGTCCTACAATGGGGTGAATGAAGTCACTTGTTGGCATATGAAATCCTACAAATATTGGGGGTTCTTTTAATTCTGGTGGATTTTCTTGACAAAGGAGAATTCACAGCTTCAACATCTGCAGTTTGTAGGTCAGTTTGTTCTATGATTTGTTCAGTTTGGTTTTGAGTTGTATCATAGTTCTCATTGTAACCTTCACAACTAGGAGTTGAGATAGGCTGATTATTTGGCTCCAGGTTCTAGGAATGTATGATTATTTGGACTAGGATTTGGTTAATTTTGATAAGAGCAAGAATCGGTAGGATACTTATTGATCTCTGCAGCTTTGGCTTCTTTGAAAGGAAAGGTAAGTCTCATGGAAGACAACATTCTTGGATACAAAGATTCTATCAGTCTGTAAATCATTGAGTTTATACCTTTTAATCCTAAAAGGGTATCCAAGGAAGACGTGCCTTTTGGCCCTAGGGTCGAATTTGTGCTTGCTTTGAGTGAGTGTAGTGGCAAAGGCAAGGCAGCCAAATACCTTAATGTGAGAGTATGTTGGTTCCTTTTGAAATATAATCTCAAATGGGCTTTTTTGATTCAAAACAGATGAAATTGATAAGATAAACTGCAGTCATGACACATTCAGTCCAATACTTTAATGGTAATCCACTTTGAAATCTCAGGGCTCTTGCAATGTTTAATATGTGTTGATTTTTCCTTCAACTATTGTATTTTGTTGAGGGATTTCAACACATGATCTTTGATGTATGATTCCCTTTTCGAAATAAAATTCTTTCATGTTAAACTCCAATCCATTATCAGATTGAATAACTTTTATTTTGGTTTTGAATTGAGTTTCTATCATGAGGTAAAAGGCCTGTAGGGAAATTGATACCTCAGATTTAAGTTTTAGCATATATGCCCAAGTACATCTGCTGAAATCATCAACTATTGTGAGAAAATAACGAGTTCCATCATAACGTATTTCATTGCAAGGCCACCAAAGATCAACGTGTATTAAATTAAAAGATGCCTCTTATTTGTGTTGACTTACACGAAAGGAAAGTTTGTGCATTTTGGCTAAAGGACAGACATAACATGGCTTTGACCTATCTAGTTTGGGAATGTTTTTGAGAAAAAACAGAAGATGATGGATGCCCTAATCTGTAGTGCCAGACATCAAAAGGTTCTGAAGAGCTGGTAACAGGTGCTGCAATATGTGGAGCATGTAACTGGTTTAAACTTTGTTGAAGTGCTGTAGAAGGAACTAATGTCTTCACTAAATGGTAAAGGCCTGACTTCAATTCACCCATTCCACAACACATCAGTGTGATTCCAAGGTTAACTTTCTAACAAATATTAAATTAAAATCGAAAGAAAGGACACACAATACATCATGAAGAGTTAAAGTGTTTGTGATTTGGGTTGTCCCAATTTGTGTAACAGGGATAGTGTTTCCATTTGGCAAAGAAACAAAACAATAGTGTGTGACTTAATGGAGGTAAAATGAGATGGTGAATATATCATATGATCTGTTGCACCAGTATCCAGAATCCAATGAGTTTTGTCAAAAAAATTAGTTGTAATAGATGACAGGCAATATGATATACCACATAGTTTTGGAACGGTATTCTCAGAGTTTGATTCAGTGTTTTGAGCCTAGTTTACTAGTGGTTTCAGAATAGCCATGAGTTGGAAATATTGCTCTTGAGTCATTGGCACCTGGCTCTTGTTGTTCTGTTCTTGACTTGGAGGCATATTAGCTGAGACCTGATTTGCTGCTGGTTTGTACCTATTCTTCCCATCATTTTTGAAAGTTGAAGGATATCCATGAATTTTGAAACAATTATCAACCTAATGACCCGACATTTGACAGTGTGAACATATATGTCTATTTGGGTTGGCCTTAAAGCATCTTTCAAGAGAGTGTCCTGCAATTTTACAAAAGGTGCAATAATAGTCTTTTTTCTGTAATGAGGATCCCTGCCTACCACTCTCTTTCCAATTTCGTTTGGCCATGAAGGACAGGTGCTCATTCACAGATCCCTCTACTCATATCTGCCTCATTTTCTCTTCATGTTGGATGGTGGCATAGACTTTATTCAAGGTGGGAAAGGGCTTCATCAGTAAGATCTGTGCCTTAATGTTTTTGTACGATTCATTCAATCCCATTAGGAACTTCATTACCCAATCTCCCTGTTGGTTCTCTACTACCATCTTCAGACCTCCACAAGTGCAGTTAGGAATATTCTCATAGTTCAGAAGTTCATCCAGAAGAGTTTTAAACTTTGAAAAATAAACACTCACATCATCTTGTATTTGAACTAGAACCATGATGGTCTGCTTAACTTCATAGACTCTAGGGGCATTCTATTGTGCAAAACGTTGTTCAAGCTCTAACCACGGCTGATGTGCAGTTTCAACATACACAGTGCTGTATCTGATGTCTACTGCCATAGTATTTTGGAGCCAAGTAATGACAATATCGTTGCACCTTAGCCAATGCTCAATTAAAGGGTCATTCTGATCAGTTGGCTCACAGATTGTACCATCTATGAACCTCAACTTATTCTTGATTTTGAGGGATCGTTTTATGGATCTAGCCAAAGAATGGTAATTGTTTGCTTCGAACGTTTGAGTAATCAATATACCCCCATTCCCATCATTACTTCCAATGAAATAGGGGCTGTTTGGGTGTGTAGGTTCGAGAGTTTTAAATTCAGATCCATTCTCAGGATTGATCTTTGGATTTTGATTTGTACTAGCATTTGATGAATCATTTTGGATTTCAACATTTTGCTCAGCCATTATTTTGTCTCTGATATCATATAAGAAAATGAAATAAAATTGAAGATTGAAATGCTAAAATGATGAACTGAAGCCAGAACAATTTCGATTATGCTACTTGCAAATTAATTAATTCATTGCCAATGAAAGTACATCCATATATACACTTACAAAACAGGTGCAAAAGGGAATAATTACAAAGAATCAAATATGGTTCCAAAATAACAAACTCCATGTGATGAAGTCTTCTAGATCCTTTCTTCTTCTAGATCATTCCTTACATGCTGGACTTTCAATGCTTCATGTGGCTGCTTGTTTAGCTGACTGTGATGCCACCTCATTTGCCACTTGATCATCTGCCATGTGATCAACTCGCTTGTCATAATTCACCGGATTTGAAAGCACACATAGACAAAACTAAGTTCTAAGTTAAATACCCAAAGGCGTATTTCAATCGAATTTGGTTTGGTTCTCGATTTTAGATCAAGGATCGAAAAACCAAATAAAAATGAATCTAAATAATGTTTTAAATTTTTTATATTGAATTAATTAAGGCATGTTTAGTACACATTAAAATTTTCATTCTAATTCTTCTACTCATTTTCAACCACACATTTTTCAATAAAATAATATTTTTCATCACATCAATAGTTTTTCCTTCTTTTTCAACCACACATTCTCCATCAATCTACTATTCCAAAATTCATTCTTCCAAAATAATATGGCTCAAACACACCCTAATGTTATTTCTTCAATATCATTTTTTGGCACTTTCTTCTTATTTTTACAAATACTTTCATCCCCTAAACCTGGGCCTTTCTGGTATCAGAGTCATAAGTGAGTGTTGTAAGAAAAATTGTGTCAACTACTTTTGTTACTGTGTCAAGGGTCAAACTGGTGTGTAGCCATGGATGTCTGCTGAATAGCGGTTTGGTCAGCCAGTGTGTACCAAGGTNCATTCTCCATCAATCTACTATTCCAAAATACATTCTTCTAAAATAGGGTATGCTTGTCTCCCATTATTGCGAGAAGAATGATGTAATGAATAATATATTTTGAAGAATGTGTGGTTGAAATTTAAAGTAACTTTATTGATTTGTATGTATAATATTTTATTGGGTGAATTTGTGGTGGAGATTGTTTACTGTAGAAAAAATGTTTGATAAAATGGTAGACAAACATGAATATAATGTGACTTAAACACAACTTAAATTATTTTAACTTTTTCTAAATAAATTAGCAAATTAACTAATTTAGTGATTAATACTCTAACTCGCAAGCCAAGTACATGCCTAGTTAGCCCAACCCAACATAATTTCTAAATTCAATTTTTTGTTTTAATTTTTTTGTCCAATTATCAATTCATTGTTAGTACTTCATTTTCTATTGCTCTTCGTATTTTCATGTAACCACGGTATTCCTCCGCCACAAATGATGGCATATCAATAAAATCTCGGAAGTACCGCCCTCCTTGGTAATCTAGCATTAGCTCAATAAACAATGTCAATACAATCTCTCGACTGAAATTCAACAATTTTATTACGTTAAAATGAATATGTCTAAATTGAAAATTTGACAATAGGATTATTAATTATGCATCAAATTCAAAAGCAAACTCACCTTCTAAGCAATAACTTATTAATTATGCATCAATTCCATTAATGAATAGTTCGTTATAGAATCTCTTTTGATTCATTAATGGCAATTATCGACTGAGATAAAGATAAGAACATTTTGTATCAATTATCCATATTAGAATCGCAGTTATCAAGTCCATTAAAGCAGCCTCAAATAGTAAATCACCTTCCAAAAGAGACACGACAAGTGCTCCAAACTTAAAATAAATTAACTGGTTGGTTTTGTTAATCTACAGTGGCAATTTGATTATTATAAAGATTTTATGTATTAGGAAATTATTAAGTTGTTAGTGTAATCAGCACTATAACTAGAGGGATCTTTGTATTTAGTTATTAAAGTCACGTCTTAAAATATATTATTCATTCTGTTTTCCATATTTGCCAATATATAAGTCTTACAAATTGTCATTTCCACTAAAAGATTTATTTTGCTGACTCTCAACTATTTGGGATACAAATCTTCAAATAAAAGGGTAAGTAAGATTAATCTTAATTGTCCTATAAATAAACAAACATTGATATAAGTAGGTTGTTTGCTGAGGTAAAATATATGGACATTTTGTGTCAATTATTCATATTGAAATAGCATATGTCAATTCCATCAGACAACCCCGAGTGTTGATTTACCTTTCAAAAAAAATATATGACAAGTACTTCAAATTTAAAATAAATTAATTGGTAGCAATTTGATTTACATTTATTACAATAAATATTTTATTTATTAGAAAATTATCAAATTGTTAGCGTGATCAGCACTATAACTAGAGGGATCGTCATCCTTATTTATACAAGTCACGTCTTAAAATGTATTATTCATTCAATTTTCTATATATTTGCAAATATAAAAATCTTACAAATTTTCATTTTCCAATATTACATTTATTTTGCCGATTTTCATCTTTTTGGGATACAATTTTTCAATAAAAAGGTAAATAAGGTTATCCTTAATTGTTTTACAAATAAACAAAAATTGACAAATGACAAATGATCTTAATATTCACCTGCCAAAAGAAACTCCATAAATAGCACTATTGAGGACAACAAATAACTCGTCAATAGGGGCGGACCATGATATAGACCGCCCTGGCTGGGTTATTGCGGAATTTGCGCAAATAAGTCATAATTATGCCAATTAAGAAAATAGAGTTTACCCCCAAAGACATGTGGGCATGATGTGAATTTTTTCCATTTCAATAACTACACTAAAAAAAATAAACTAATTCCAAAATTACTATTTATATCTTTTATTACAAAATAATATTTACACTCTTTTAACACTTTTGATTATACTTACTTTTTAACAAGTGTTACAAAAATATAACAATGTTAAATTTTTTCGTAACACGTGCAATAAACACGTTATACATTTGTAACAAGTATAATATATTTTTTTATATTTTCGTAACACTTATAACACACTATATTACACATGTGATTGGATTACATGTAGTCATGTCAACGAATAAAATCGAGTCGAGCCACGAGCCGAAACTCAAAGTTCGGGCTCGGCTCAAGTAAAATAGGTCCGAACTTTTTTAGGTCAAAAATATGAGGCTAGGCCCAAACTTTCGGCTCAAACCTTAGCGGGCCAAGCTGGTCTGAGGTTCTTTTTTTTATTCTTTATAAATCTATAATTTTTTATAATGTATTTAAAATTTGTGCAATTTATACGTATTATAAATCATAACTAAATATTATTATATAAAAAAATACATCTAAACTTAAAAAAAATATATAATAATAAAAAACAAATAAAAGCTCACGGGCCGGCCCAGATTGAGCCGACCCCCCAAAATGGGGCTTGATCCCATCGAGCCACAAGCCGGCCCGGTTCGGACTTTTTTCGGGCCGAGCCCAGGACGCCCACTATCGAGCCTTTGTGACATTACATGTGTAACAAATTGTATTATGCCCACCTTAGCCAATGCGACGACGACCTCCATCACAATGACCCAACCCAAACCCAGCTCAATATCACCACCGCCACCATTATCATCATTAAGAAAAATCGCAAAATCGACATCATCGCCACCCTTAAACACCACCAAAGCCTCTACATATTTCCTCTACCACAACTAGTGGCAGTTAGAGCGGTTGTCGACCATCGACCGTCGTTTTCTACTTTTCACTCAACCAAATAAAAGGGGCAGTGGATGCAATTTTTGGGTGGTTCTGCATAATACCCCAAATGACAAATTTAGCCATCTTTTTTCCACGAACAAATTATGAGGGAGCATATTATAGAGTGCAACTAAGCGAAGTGCATTTTGGTTTATGGAAAAAATATAACAAGAAACCACAAGTAAAATCCAAATCGTTTTTCACAGTTCCAAACAACTCCAAAAGCACCAAACTTAAGAAGATGTCGTATAGGTCTAACCCAATGGACAATACGCATATTAATAGTTTTGGTTTATTTGCTTTTTGCTTTTGTTTTTTAGTTTTTTGATGATTCAGATGTCCAAATTTTATCCGACTAATCCTGAGGAGTGTTGACTTTCCCCCTTAGTTTGCCACTCGTGTTAATTCGAATGCGGTTACAGCCTATACACACTTGGACCGAATATTCGACGGTTTTCCTCCTTGTGGACCTCTCTCTTTTAACATTTAGATGTTGCCTTTCAGCTGTCACGGAGATACGAGTTGTGTTTTGACACCATGTATTGTTGTCTCTTTTCTTAAGAAAAAAAAAAAATCAAAACCTTTAGAATAA
>CAIGRH010178707.1:0-10556 GCA_903798295.1 Fraxinus nigra | reverse complement strand
TCTTTTATTTTCTATTTTGTTTTATTTATATATGAATGTATAATGATCATTTTATGTTAAAAATTTGTTAAAACGACATTTTGCACAATAAAATGCAAAGGTAAGGACGTTCTGCACCAAAAAATCGAACGTATGAACGTTTTCCACAACAACCGTCATAGGTAGGGACGTTTTGCGCCAATTACCCATTATTTTTTTTATGGATTCTGAAATCTTTACAAATCTCAATGTATATGAGAGATTTCATGAAAATTTGTTATTTATATTTTTCATCAAAAAATCTTCAAAAGTTCAGTTAGTAAAAAATACTCTAACTTGTAGAGGCATTTAAAAAGTTTCAATTGAACACTCGTTGACGATACAAAGATCATCCGAGCTCGAGCATGATACCCGAGGACAAGTGCCCTTGTTTGCCCTAAAAAACCCGTAACCTCCCCAGGAAAATGCTCATCGGGTCATGATGCATTGACCGAGAAGATGAGGTTGAGACCCGTTTACCCCTTATGACTCTCCCTCATGTGCGAGCTCGTCCAAACCTAAGAGATGTAGAATCCTTCCATAAATGTGTTTCCTCATTATGGGTGGACTCTCACACCAGAGTCCTATCCTAACCCAAACACCTAGGAAACATAAGACCAACTAAACTACAACTTCCAATTGCACTAGAACTCCTATGGATCTCAACGTTGTAGTTCTACTATGAGTCCACCACTTACCTCTATAAATACATCGTCCCAACTCATTATCAAGGTACTTTTCAGATATAATTTCATCATATATCTTCTCTCTCTGACTTAAGCATCGAAAGGGGAACGAGGAAATACCTTTACGCCTTTGTTTCAGGTACCAAAAAATCACGTTCATGGGCATTCTCGGTCATCAAGCTCGAATTTCAATATTTGTGATTTTTGGTAGCATCATTAGCGCCATCTGTGGAAAGCGCTACCAAAAGTCATGGTCAACACACATTCAGGTCTTCCACCAGCAAGCTCATCCGCACCAGATCCATTACATGTTGCAGAGCCCACAACCCATCAAGAGGAATCATTTGCAGTACCTACAGCCCAGGCCTTCAAAGAACTTCGTCAGCAAGTTGCAATGATGACTCAGTTGTTAAGCTAGAGGAATTACCATCCGGCGCAGGAACATCCTCTGGCACCAACGACAGGACAGCAAGGAGGGTTTATAAATAATGTTTGTGCTCAGGATACTCGCGAAGTTTATGATAATGGTAGGTTCAGGGTTTCGGGCATACTCCTGGTGGCCTCGACTTCAAGGTTGGTCACCATGGACTCAGGCGAACTGGCCAAGATCATACAGGATGGAATCACTACTGTATTATAGAAGAATACCCAGGGAATAGCAGGATTTACCCTTAACACTCTTTTCACACTAGAGGTGCTCTCATATCCGCTCCCAGATAAGTTTAAGCTCCCCCGCATGAAAGAGCGTGATGAAACAACTGACCCTATCAACCACTTCAACGTATACATAAACGTTATAAATTTTCAGGTGGCACCAGATCCTGTGATGTGCAAGGCTTTTCTACAAACCTTGGCCAATGCTACCAGAGATTGGTTCTCTACCCTGGAGCCCNAGAAGAATACCCAGGGAATAGCAGGATTTACCCTTAACACTCTTTTCACACTAGAGGTGCTCTCATATCCGCTCCCAGATAAGTTTAAGCTCCCCCGCATGAAAGAGCGTGATGAAACAACTGACCCTATCAACCACTTCAACGTATACATAAACGTTATAAATTTTCAGGTGGCACCAGATCCTGTGATGTGCAAGGCTTTTCTACAAACCTTGGCCAATGCTACCAGAGATTGGTTCTCTACCCTGGAGCCCAACTCCATTGCTTCATTCTCTGACCTGACCGATAAGTTCTTCGCTTTCTTTGTTAATAGTAAGTGCAACAGAAAGATAGCTGCATCCATTTATACAGCTTAGGCAGGGGCCAAATGAATCCCTGTATAATTTCATGACGAGGTTTACAAAGAAAGACTTCAAATACCCAACATTCACATAACTGCAGCCATCTATGCCCTCACATATGCCATAAGATGCGAGGCTTTCAAGATGTAACTGTCGAAAAACCCACTGAAGGCCGTGACTGAGCTACTTACCAGAGTAGAAAAATACATTAATATGGAGGAAACACTTAACCCAAGGAGGAATTCTCACCCGACCTCAGAGAAACCCGAGCACATAAAGCAACATGACTTTAATCCTCATCTAGAAGTAAACAGGGGCAAGCAAAGATAAGAGACACAGTGGACATCACTGACTCATCTGAACACTTCAAGGTTAAATATTTTGATGGAGATCAAAGATATGAAGGAGCTTAAATGGCCTTTGAGGATGCAGTTACCTCCAAACGCTCGGGACATGAGTAAGTATTGTGATTATCATAGCCCTCCAGCGAGATATTGAAACTCTGATAAAAAGGGGATTCCTAAGCTCATACGTTAGTCATAACAAGCGCCCAAGGAACGATCGGGACAAAGGAAAGGTCCAGAAGGAAAAGGGCATGACAAGCCTACTGCAGGAACAATCAATATTATTATTAGAGGAATAGCATCCGGAAGAGACTCGAACAATGGACGTAAATAGTATGACATGCAATATAACTCGGACTTGGGAATGATGTTTGGGAACATGGAAGAAATCACATTCGGGTCACAGGATTTGGAAGCTTGTCATTTTCGTATGATGATGCCTTGGTCATATCAGCGATTATAGCTAATTTCAAGGTTAAAAGGATATTAGTTGATAATGGAGTGCGGCCAACATACTCTTTCATGAGGCATACTCTAAGCTCAAAGCCGTCCAAACCCCACTCCAAGGATTTGGAGACAGTACAATCATCCTGGAAGGAGTCGTCAATCTACAGCCTACATTGGGATCAAATAAAAAATAGGTGACTAAACTAACATCATTTCAAGTAGTTCGTATTTCAATGGCTTATAACGCCATTCTAGGGAGGCCATTACTTAACAAGATTAGGGCCATTGTCTCTACTTTCCACTTTGCTATGAAGTTCCCAACTAGTAATGGAGTGGGGGTCGTCCGCGGAGACCAAATAGCTGCTAGGCATTACTATATTACCAGCGTTCGAGGAATAAGTTCTAACGTCATGCAGATATCATCACCCGAACTCGATCCCGACATTAGATGAAAACTTGCTCTTATGGACGAATTGGTAGAGGTCGAACTCGAGCCTGGTAAGAAGATGACTATTGGGCGAGATCTTGACGTTAGCCTCATGACCGCGTTCATAAGTTGCATGTCCCGCAATATCGATGTGTTCGCATGGAGTGTAGAGAATATGCCCAGGATAGATCCAAGTGTTGCAATTCACAAGCTAAATATCAATCTTGGTGCTAAGCCAATCAAGCAAAGGAAGAGACAGTTTGCACTAGAACGCCGTGAGGTAATACGGAAGGAGGTTGACAAGCTAATCAATGCTCAATTTATTCGGGAAATTCAGTCGCTCGACTGGCTCGCCAACATAGTACTCGTCAAGAAGGCCAACGGAAAGTGGAGAGTATGTATTGGCTTCACAGATCTTAACAAGGCATGCCCAAAAGACAGTGACCCCCTGCCTCGGATCGATAACTTTGTGGATAGTACATCGGGCCACAAATTGAACAGCTTCCTTGATGCATTTTCTGGATATCACCAGATCCTAATGGTCGAAAAGGATTAGGAGAAAATGTCATTATGGCTAACTCGGCTATATATTGTTGTAGGGTCATGTCATTTGGGTTGAGAAATGCAGGAGTAATTTATAAGAGATTGATCAACAAAATCTTTGCTAGAATGATTGGAATGAATATTGAGGCTTATGTGGACGACATGGTGGTCAAGAGTAAGTAGGCAAGGTACCATATTGAAGATCTCTAGAAGGTGTTCTATATTGTTCGAGAGTATAAAATGAAGTTAAATCCAGTCAAATGTGCATTCGGAGTAGCCTCGGGCAAGTTTTTGGGCTTCATGATCGCTTACAATGGGATTGAGGCCAATCCAGACAAAATACATACGCTTTCATCCATGGAGTCTCCTCGAAACAAGAAAGAGGAACAAAAACTGATAGGTCACGCCGCAACATTGAACGGGTTTATGTCCCGAGCAGCAAATATATGCTTTCTCTTTTTCAAGGCTCTCAGAGGAAATCATAACTTTGAATGGACCAATGACTCTGAGAGGGTATTCCAAGAGCTAAAGCAAACATTGGCATCCCCACCAGTTCTGACAAGGGTCGACCCTGGTGATACTCTATTCCTATTCTTGGCAGTCTCTCAAAATGCGGTAAGTGGGGTATTGGTGAAAGAGGTGAACAAAGTTCAATAGCCGATCTACTATGTAAGCAAGGCGTTACTTGATACGGAGACCAAGTATACATTGGCTGAACAACTAACTCTTACCTTGGTAGTTGCAGCACGGAAGTTGAAATAGTATTTCCAAATGTAAGCTATTGTTGTGCTCTCTAATCAACTACTCAAGCATATACTGCAGAAGCTCGACGTATCTGGAAGGCTACTGAAGTGGGCCATTGAGCTTGGAGAATTTGATATTGAGTTCAAACCCTGACCTTCTATTAAAGCACATGCCTTAGCATAGTAGAACTCACTCCAAGGCCTCAAGTGCCAGTAGAACACCCGACCAGTGACGCTATGGACGTATGGGAGATATTTGTAGTTAGAGCATCAAACTCCTCAGGCTCAAGTGCAAGCGTCATTCTCATCAGCCCGGACAGACGTACATAAATACAATGTGCACTCCGATTTGAATTTGATACTACAAACAATGAGGTGGAGTATGAAGCCATTATAATTGCGTAAGAGCTTGCAATTAGTCTTGAGCTTGAGTACAGAAGAATTTACAGCGATTCGCAATTGGTGGTTGGGAAATTTAGGGGGACGTTTGAAAGAAATGATGAGAAGATGAGCATATATTGCCTGAGAGTTCATGACCTTCAAAGACAGTTCAAAAGTTGTGAAATTATAAAGATTTTTCGAGCCAAAAGTTGTGAAGTCGATGTCTTATCCCTGCTGGTCTTCATGCGGATTGATGGTCTTGACAGAATAGTCCACGTAAGATTTGTAACTGGATCAAGCATTAGCCAAGCACCCTTCGTCATGGATATTGAGTAGGTGCCATGTTGGATGGACCCAATAGTTGATTTTATAACTAACGGGAATTTGTCGAATGATCCACGGTTGGCAAGGAGCATTCGAGCTCGGGCACCGAGGTATTACATGATCAGGGGAGTTTTATTTCGTCGAAGTTTCATTCTTTCATACCTTCGATGCCTCAAACGTTCAGAAGCAACGAAAGCCTTAGCGAAAGTCCACGAAGGTGTGTGCAGGAACCATCAAAAAGCTCGGGCTCTAGCCTTTAAACTTATAAGATATGGATATTATTGGCCTACCACGAGGAAAGATGGCGTGGAATATATTAAGAAATGTGACAAGTGTCAAAGGTATGACAACATTATCCATTCTCTGGCCGAGAAACTCGTCCCCATACATTGCGTAATCCTATTTGAGTAATGGGGCATCGACATCCTCGACCCTTGAAATTTATCGATGTAGCAGTTGAATACTTCACTAAGTGGGTTGAGGCGGAGCCCCTGGCCACAATTTCAGAGCCCAAGTTGAGGTCATTCATTTGGAAGTCCATTATTTGCAGGTTCGAAATACCCAATGTCCTCATAATCGACAACGAGAGACAATTTGATAAATTACAGTTCAAAAGCTTTTACACTAACTTAGGGATCGACAACTATCTGACATCTGTTGCACATCCTCAGAGCAATGGCCTTGCTGGGGCCACGAATCGAATCATCTTGCAAGATCTCAGAACGAGGCTCGGGGAAGCTAGAGAAACTTGGCCGGATGAGTTACCTTTTATACTTTAGACATATAGGACATCCCGCAAAACTACAACTGGAAGACTCCTTTTATGTGGGCATTTAGGGTTGCATCTTACCATAAGAGTATAGCTAAGCACTTCAACAGCAGGGTGAGATCCAGGAAAATTAAGGTTGGAGATCTCGTGTCGAGGAGAGCTGAGTCGCAATTCATGCCCCAGGCAAACTAGGCATCGTCTGGGAAGTAATCTTTGAAGTCATAAGACGGGTTCGCAAAGGAGCATACAGCCTAAGAAACACCCGGGGAAGACCACTCACCATGCCTTGGAACGCTGATGATTTGAAAATTTATTACAAGTAGTTTGTCTTCACTTTTACTTAGTAATTTTTCTTCTGTTTTGAATTTTTTAGCTTGTCGAGCTGGTATACCCCACGTGTTTTTAATTTTTACTTGAATAAATAGAGTTGGGATTTCGTCCCAATAAAATTCTCTTAATCCCACGACTTCAAAGCCTTGCCCCAACCAAACATCTCAAAGTCTTTCCTCGAACAAACACCTTAAAGCCTTGCCATATTACTTCGAAGCCTTGTCCTGAGCAAACACATCAAAGCCTTGCCCCAAATAAGCACTTCAAAGCCTTGCCATAGAGCAAGCACCTCAAACCTTTGTCACGTGCAAGTACCTCAAATCCCACTAAGCAAAAACCCCCCAATCTTTACCCTCTTCGAGCACCATAGTGGGAGCTCGAGCTTATGGTTTAACAAAATTAAACAACACATTTCTCGGGATATACACACATCGGGCACATAAACTCAATATTCCTCGAGTTTCAAACTTTATTTTTTAAATGAAGATTGCTCGGGCATTATTCAATATCCCTCGAGTTTCAAACTTTGTTTTAAATAAAGTTGCTTGGCCATTATTCGAATATTCCTTGAGTTTCAAACTTTGTTCATTAATGAAGTTGCTCAGCCATTATTCGAATGTTCCTCGAGTTTCAAACTTTATTTATTAAATGAAGTTGCTCGGCCATTATTTGAATGTTCTTTAAGTTTAATAAAATTGATCGGGCATTACAGTTATCAAAAGACCTCTCGAGTTTCACCCATTATCATTCGTCGAGTTCCTAACTTTAAAATTCCAATTTAGAAACTCCTTGAGTTTTTATTTTTGAATGTTTGATTTTCAAATTCCTTGATTTCGAATTCTCGAGCTTGGACTCATGAAATTTATAACGAGAGTTGTTCAGGAATCTTACTTCACAAAATCAAAAGTAACAAACATAATATTCTAGCCCTGGTCAGGCAATGTACATGACAAAATTCAAAAAATAGTAATGCTCGGGAAAAGGGGAAGGCCTAGTCTAGGTCATTGCTTTGTAGCATGTCCACGGTGTCTTCTTCCCCAGCATCGGCATCATCCTCGACCACAGTTTCTTCAAAATCAGATAGCTCGAGTTGGTCAGTGATCTCGGGCAACCCTTGCAGATGATCGTGATTTACGTAGAGAAGTTTGGCCCTCATGTACGCTCGAGCTTGCTTGCACGCATAATTGTAGTATCCTAGAGCATAGTCTCCCTTTATTGCAGTGAAGTCGTTGAACTTTTTGAAGTCCTCAATTATTGCAACTCGAGCATCAGCTTTGCTCAAACTCCTTAGCCTTATGCTCGAGCTTGAGCATTGCTTCCTTAGCTTCGTCCTTCGCAACCCCAATCTCGTCTCGAGCTTTCCGCAAGCTCAATACCAACTCGATAATTTTACTTATATTCTGACCACGCTCAACCTCGAGCTTAGCCACTCTTCGGGTTTGGATTTCCAAGGCAATTTTCAGCTCAGTCATCTCCTAGGAGTCCGCCTCCTCCTTCATTGACATTCTCCCAGCAACACTTAAGACCTGAAAAGCATGAACCTTGGTTAGAAACAAGAATTGTCAATTGATAACGCCCGAGCATGAATTATAAATTTACCTTCACAGCCAGTGACTGAAGTGTCTTCATGCCTTCCCCGAGCTTGTCTTTACTAAATTTCTCGACGAGGTCAAGTATTGGGTACAGCCTTTTCTCTCTCTCCTCGAGGCATATCCCGACAACATCATCATCGAGGTCGACCACCACAGTTGGCGCCTTGGTACCAAGGTGCATGGGCTAGGCTTGACCGTTGGGGCTTGAGCCAGCTAAGAAGATTATTCGATGGGTCCTCTCCTTACCTCAGGTACTGACTCTTGAGCTCTCTTTTTTCCTTTCTTTTGCCCGGGAGCCCGGGACTGAGAAGCTTTAGATTTTTTGCTCACCGCCAATCGAAGAGCCTAAGGATCAAAAGTCATGTCGTCTGCAAAATTAAGACAAAGCATTAGCTTGAGGAGTGGTCAAGATTCAATAATTGAACAGTGATCAAGAGATAAAAATCCTACCCTCAAGTCTTTCACATTTGCGAGATTGAGGATGTCATCCCCGAGCAAGTCATCAAGGTCCTGATATAAAGGCTTGAGGTTCTCCAAACTTTGCCTATCTCTTTCTAAAACCTCAAAATAGGCTTGACCCTCATTAAATCGAGCAGTGTCCGGGATTGTCCATTGAGGACCTAAGGGGTGGTTAGGATCTTAGGGTTAAATGAAGAAGTATTTTTTCTTCCACCCCTTGAGGAAGCTCGGCATCTTAGGAATCCTAAATCTTCCTATGGTCAACATATAAACAAAACAGTTATATCCCCAGCAATGTCTTAAGCTCGAACACTAGCCTAAGGAGGTCAAGCTTAAGGGTTATGGACAAGAACTTACAAGCTATAAAAAATAAATAACCATCCTCCAGGTATTAGGGACAAGCTATCCAGGGCACATATAGTGCTCAACTAGGAATTCTATAAGGAAGGGATGAAGGGGCCACTTCAACCTCCCATTCAAAGCTTCCCTAAAAACCACCATCTCCCCTTCTTGAGTGTTAAGGATACTATCCTCGTGACCGGGAGTCCAACATCATACCTCGGCATCAACCCAAACTCCTTCGCTATGGATATAACCTCGTGCTCCTTATACCAACCTATGAGCTTAGAACAAGTAAGGATAGGCATATTATCTAAGGGAACGTCCATTGGTATTAGGGAATGGCCAGGTCCCTTGGGCGTTGAACCCAATGCCGGTGAACTACTCAAAGACATATCTAAAAAGGATGAAAACTTAAAGCTATCTAAATATCTCGAGGTCTTACCTTAAACGAACACAAAGCCTGAGGTTGTCCAATGAGGTTTGAGAAGAAGATAAGTGACAAATGAGGTGGGTCATGGGGGTATTTATAGGATTCTGAAGAAGACCAAAGGTCTCTTAATCCTAGCCATCCATCATGCCACGTGACGAATGGGCTCGAATATCGAGACCAAACGTCACACTCTCACAAACCCTCGGCTAAGCAACCCTTATCCAAAGGCTGAGCAATCCCTCTTTCAAGGCTCCAAGGGCTAAACAACCCTTCTTCAAGGCTGTGCAGCCTAAGTCCAAAGACTGAGCAACACTTCTTCAAAGTTGTGCATCCCAAGTCCAATGGGTTGAGCAGTCCTTCTTCAAGGGTGTGCAGCCCAAGTCCAAGAGTTGAGCAACCCTTCCTTCTTCAAGGCTATGCAGCCCCAAGTCCAAAGGCTGAGAAACCCTTTTTCAAGGTTGCTTTGTCCAATCGAAATTACACAGTCCTACCCTCGAGGTTGGTTGTCCTTTCATGTGCATCCATCCCAGAATCTCGAAGGCAAGGCTCTGGCATAGATGCACAGGGATAACTGATGATTACCAATATCATCCGAGCTCGAGCATGATGGCCGAAGACAAGTGTCCTTGTTTGTCCTCAAAAACCTGTAACCTCCTCAGGAAAATGCTCCTCGAGTCATGATGCTTTGATTGAGAAGATGAGGTCGAGACCCGTTGACCCCTTATGACTCTCCCTTATGTGCTAGCTTGTCCAAACCTAATAGAGGTAAAATCCTTCCACTCCTTCTGGATGAACTCTCACACCAGAGTCTTATCCTAACCCAAACACCCGGGAAACACAAGACCAACTAAACTATAACTTCCAATTGCAGTTTATTCTACTTCATCAAGTTTTTATTTTGGTTATTCTAGAGCCTATGGTTTTGGAGAAAATGTTTGATTTTGTTCGCCGTTACCTTCATTTCGACACTGGGGTTCAGAATGAGTCGAATAAGATTTGGGTATTTTGGAATATGGGTACTACCGTTAATGTTATTGATGATCATATCCAGTTCTTACATGTCAGAGTTGTGGATCCTAGACTTGCACGACCTAGTTACTTGACTTCTATTTATGCTGCATGTCAGGCCTATGTTAGGAGGGACTTGTGGGAGGGTCTACACCACATTTCCCTCTCTATGGATGATCATTGGCTTGTCGGGGGTGACTTTAATGTAATCACCCATGACGGTGAGCGTACTGGTCATAGCCGCCAAGATCATGGTTCTACTGATTTTTCGAATATGATGCTGGACTGTGGCTTAGAAGATGCTGGATTTTCTGAGTCTCAGTTTACTTGGACGAATGGTAGGGTCAGTAAAAGATTGGATAGAGTTATGATTAACTCTTTAGCTGCAGACTTTTGTAGTCCACTTACTGTGACTCACCTGAGTCGTACTTCATCCGATCACTCTCCTCTACTCCTACAGTGGATTTCTGATGATGATT
>CAIGRH010178679.1:0-10795 GCA_903798295.1 Fraxinus nigra | reverse complement strand
AAATATTAGTATTTTCTTTTATACATTTCTTGATTTTTATTTTTTTATTAATACTATACATTAATTTATGTTCCTTTAATTCATTTCTCCATCACGAAGTACTAACTTCCCTCATTTTAACAGATAATGTTTCGAAAAGAAAATTTCAGGGGCGATGCCCCCGTAGGCCCTCGCCGCTTCCAACTCTGGGACCCCTTTACTTCGACCGGCTAGCTCTGCCCTTGGATTGATTCTATTATATTTTGGTAGTTCGATCTAGAAATTTATTTCTTCTTGTATTTCTGGAATATGAGTGTGACTTTTACTCGACGAAATTGGAGAATTAATGGCACATTTATTAAATTGCATCCATAATATTAGATTATATTATAGAAAAAAAGTAGTTAAAAAATTTCTCTTCACATTGAACACTGTACGAAGACACCCCCTTTCTTCTTAAGGTGGCAAAAGCAGGGACCTACAATTGAATTTGAACTAATGACTCATTTTCTTGTAATACTTAAAAAATAATAATAATAATAACATCCCAATATTTGATAATGACATTCGATGTTACAAGCACATGTAAAAAGTTTTGTAACGCCTATTTATTTGAAGGGAAAAGATTATAAATTGCGCCCATAGAGATACTTGTGTCAATTTCGTCAAGTGCAAGCAACAACAAAAACTTGGGTTTCAGGATGGGGAAAATACGTAAACAGGTGAATGACAGCAAGACTATTGAATAGGTGACCTATCATTGTGTTATTACACACAGTTCCTATCATCATCGTCGTAGTCGCAACCATCACTTGTAGTAAAGTGTATTACACATTACATTACTATCACTAGAACCACTTGTAACAAACTATTAACACCCAATCCACCACATGTAACATTCTGTGTTACAGTACTACTAACGTCATCATCACTTCTAACAAACTATGTTACACCGTCATTGTCATTACTATCACTTATATCTTATGGTTTAAATTCGTAAAGCGCCAAAACCCAAACCCGCCGCCATTTTTGCCATAGACCACTGTCGCCTCCTCCATAAACCACCACCTCCAAACCCTAAGTCATCACCAACAAAAAAATCTGCACCCACGACAAAAGCCAGCCACAATCTATCACAAAACCACCACCTCAGTAACCATCTCCACCTCCCAAATCACAAAAACAAAAAGAAATTACACAAGAAAATTCACGTGGTTTCAAATCTTGTTTTAGATCTGAAATCGAATTTACCTACCAAAAAAGAGATCTGAAATCAAATTCGCCGCCGTCGTTGCAGACTTGCAGCACTAAACCCATATCCCAGGACTTCAAAAAATTGCAAAAACCACTATTACTTTTGTATGAAAGAAATAAAGAATCTTGCTAAGGAATAATTTCAAAAAGTGAAGAATCTAGTCGGAATTGCAGGAATCTATAAAAATTGATTTTTCAATTCACTTTTGTATGAAAGAAATGGCGAAGACTGGAAAATAGTGGAAGGTGGAGGGGACGGGGTAGAGGTGGGATGGTGGGGTGGTAGGGAAAAATGAAGATGGCAGCAGGGGTGGTGGTGGACATTAGTGATCGAAAATAGCAATGGTGGTGATGTGTGGTCGGTGGCAGTGGTGGTGCGAGGTGGTGGCCTGTGCGTGTTTGTGTGTGTGTGTGATGGGGGGAAAAAAAAAGTTATTTGAAATTTGAGAAGTTAACAAGTAGATGGTGCAGTTATCCCTATTGGATATGTCTAAATGGGCTTCAATTTCTCAAATCATGAAAACAATTAGTTAGGTGTAACAAACATTCTGCCATTCTCTCATAATTTTCAATAAGCTGAACAAAATATAAACATGAAAATGTGTTTTGATAATACAAATATGCATACTCACAAAATTCGAATTGAAACTTTGAACATTTGATAATCCTCTAGTCTATAGCAAACCTCCACAAAGAATGCTTCAATATTTCTGGTTCAATCAATATGTTAAGCAAGCTACAACCAAGAATTGAAAATTTTGGACTTCCGCCAACCCGCATCAGCTGCAGTAAAAAGATAGGTTGCGAAAAACTCTCAAAACTTGTGCATGCCACAAAACAAGATAACTTTATCATGCATAACAAGATTGACAAGAAATCAGATGAAAATGCATTAAAGCAAAGATGAAATTGTTCCAAGATCTACATTTATAATCCCAGTAGCCATGTTGCAGCGAATCCCCGAGTGGGACACCCAAATGTTCCAGAATACATACAGCATATGCTTGTCGAAAAGGCAGCAAATGTATAGTCTATTTTACGTAATTTAGGTTATGGGGAAAAAAAAGATGTAGCTATGGTGTATGAGTAAGAACAAACCTTCTATTGACTATTTCTCTCCTAATATGTAGTGTAGTAATGACTCGCTATTGTTGCCATTATCCTAGGAAACCATGCTATCATAAAGTTAACATTCTTCCTTCTGTTGTCTATACATCATTTGTTTGCTTCAAAACCATCTAATAAGATGTACAAGTAACCTAGAAAAGAAGTAGAAGACGAGAGCTTCTAAAGGTCCATTATTCATTGTGCATCATTTGATCGATTCAAAACATAGTAATAACGAGTTCTAGCGACCTTAAAGAAGTCGAAGAGAAGTGCATCATAAGCTTCCAATATCCATTTCAAAGTTTTTGAAAGGCAGTTTTTGATAACAAGA
This sequence comes from Fraxinus nigra, assembly GCA_903798295.1. Lineage (NCBI taxonomy): Eukaryota > Viridiplantae > Streptophyta > Magnoliopsida > Lamiales > Oleaceae > Fraxinus > Fraxinus nigra. The sequence continues at coordinate 8,124 of CAIGRH010178679.1, read as the reverse complement.
ATCTCTATAGGACACATTAGCAGCAGTGTGCATATGATCTCAGAATTCAAAAATAAGATGAAAACAAGCTATGCTAGGAACATTATCAGAAGTATCCAAAAAGAAAAAGTCATTGTAACATAAAATTACAATCTAGTGTATAACACTAGACTAGGTGCTCGATACTCCACCAAATGAATGATGTTTTTGAGGGATAATTCATGTATACAATCAATTCCACACACATACACACATCATTTATTTGCAAGACTACTTGAGAAACAATTTATCGCACCAATGATAAATTAGATATCATCAGTTAAAAATGTACAATCAAGTGATGCAAACAAAACATATATTGACAGCACATACGAGAAGGGTAGTGGTTCACCTCAAAGTTCCCTGTTTAACTACACATATAAATCACAGTACCGAAACTTTTAAACTAGAATCAGAACCACAGATATGTAGAAAGGAGTCCCACCTTAATGAGATTGATGTACAGATAGGAAGCAAGCTCAATCCCGAAGACCAAGCTCAAGCTCAAGCTCATCATCTTCTTCAAACAACTTCAGTAAACGAGCATACTGCTCTTCACGCTTTTTCTTTTGCCAAAACTTGAAAAGGAAAAATGATAAAAGCACAACTGCAACAAGCACCAAACATATAATAGCTACCCTGGATCCTGTGCTGACTCCAGAATGAGAAGGTGAATGGGATTTGGTTTTTGTCCCATTTATGGGACTTGATGAATCATCCGAATAGCCTGAATGGAAAGAACATGTCTAAGTGGGAGTGAATGAGACAAAAGCTTGCTGATGTAATTAAACACACCGAACAAATGCCATTTTAAGCTTTCATTCATGATTAAGTGTTTATTTAGAGCAAAGCCTGATTGCCCCACCACCAAAAAGGCCGAGAGAGAGATTGGACATTTATACATTCAGCGTGATCAAAGCACCAAATAAAATTTGCTGTGAGATGAAAATTTCAACTAATTAAACCAATTTGTAAGATGACCTTCCAGGCTGTATTAATGACTCAACAATACTTGACGAATTCTTCCGAGCATTAGCAACTTATCCACACCGTATACGAAGCTAGAACTAAGGGAGATACACCTTTCAGCTACGGATGGAGTACAACCAAACTCAAATCATATAGCTCACTGAAAAACAGGAAAACCAGAGAAGCAATTCCTATTCCCTAGTTTGGATCTTGAGGATATGTAGGAAAGGAGAAATTACTGCCAAAAGTGAGTGCTTTATGGATCCAAAATCTTAAAAACCCATGAAAAACAGAAGAAAAAAATGTTGAAAATCACGATACTCCAATGCTCAAATTTGTTAATCACATCTGCTTGCTTCATCTTTGAGCAAAGCCAAAAAGCTTCAATCACATGATTATTAATTACAAAAACTTCTTATATTGAGCTACTGGTACGGATTGCTAATGTAAATCCACGGAAAGTATTACAAAAATTTATACCTACCACCATTTCAGTTTCTCCGATTTCATGAATTGCAGCTAAAAACTCGATAAACAAGGAAAAAGAATAACAATGCAAGACTTCAAATATTTTTTTTATTCGAATTGTGAATAATCATATCAGAAGTTTAAGCAGGATACTTTCCATTCTTAAATTTTTAGATCTCCTATGTATTATTCTTTTAAGATTTTCTCAAAGTATCAAATAAAAAAAATCAGGTTTTTCAAATTCTCCTTTTTTTCCCCTTTAATTATCCCAACACTGATTTCTTTACGTTTGCAGGTAATGACAATTGATAAATTTCCAATCTAAACCAGAAAATAAAATTTAAGTCTAAATTCCTTTTTCTAAAACCTGAAATTTCAAATAACAAGAGAACCCGACGGATCAAATTGGAATCAACAAACTCAAAACAATTTTAAACGGAAATACGAAATTAAGGTTGATTCAAATTTTAAAAGCAAACTAAATACACAGATTGGAGCACGAAATTATTCTTGTACAAACAAAATGCAACAATTAGCATAATTCTCCTTTAAAACATAATAAAAATAAGCGACAGATCCAGAAAATTACCTGAGATAAATTGTAAAAATATTGAACAGAATAACACCAAGAAACGCAACGATCTCTCAGTTGAGATCTCTGTCATTTTTCTTCTCTTTTCTTCCGTCTAAAATGTAAAAATTCCTTTTTCATTCTTGTCTTAAACCTTTTCTTTTTCTATTTTTTTGGTTCCTCTGGAAACAATAGATACAATTTTTTATTTTCAATTCTCATCCTTCGACTCTTTCTTGTTGTCGAAACTAAGCTAACGAATTCAAAATGTATTAAATTAAGCCGCTTCCCCCGATCGGTAACATATGGAAAATAAGTTGGATCTTAGTCGACTTACATATTGTTTTATGTTGGTCGTTCAACTTTGATTTATTTTAACTCAATAGCTCGTTTTTCATTTTTGATTCAGTTCGACGATGCTTCATATGATCATAATCATAATTAATGATGAACTCGTAAGCAACAGGATGCGTCACTTGCCACTTGTTTGATGTTAAATAACATCAAATAGTTTGCCGAACAAATTGTAAAGAGATTGAATGTATGCAAATTTGGGCTTCTTAATTCACTCGTTCAAGTATTTCATCGGCAAAATCTATAGAAGTATGCATATCGACGAAGATAAAACATTTCGAAAGCTCGTATGATCCCGCATCACAAGGTTGAATCTTCAACGTTGTGTTTGGTGACAAGAAAAACAATTTAATATTTTTCAAACCTTTAGTAGTTTTTGATGAGTTGGACAATTATCAATAAGATAACTTTTCTACCATCCATTTCTTTGTCAAATTTTCGAATATATTCTTGGAATATAATCATAGTCATTCATGCTTGTTTGTTGGCATGATACTCGTAGTTCATAATGCTCAAGTTCACATTCTTCAAACACCATGGTCTAGCATACTTGTATTGAACAATAAAAGAATTTGCTCGTAACGATCCTCATTACAACAAACAACAATAGTAAGTCTTTCATTGTCTTGTTTCTTACCTTCAAGTTGCTTCGTTTCAAGAGAACGATTTGGGTGTACCCTAAAACTTAATCATGTTTATCCATACTGAAAATATCTTTCATGGAAATTTGATCTAATTTCTCTTATAGACTGTAATTTGCTCTCCACATGTTCCATATCAACTTTCATTTTCCTTCAAAATGATGATGCTTCTTGATGTCATGTCTTGATTTGAACCACTTGAGTCAATTTTGAGAAAAATTGAAATTTAGCATATCTACATGGTACATCTTTTTCAAAAACTTATTTTCCTTATCGATTATTAGTTCTCTGTGTCATATTCACACGTTCTTGATATGAATAAATCATTCATAGAAAACCTTCTTTAGCTTTAATCATTTTGAGATTTTGTGTCATTTTACATCATATTTTTCAATGTTGGCAGATATATACTCTCATGACCTCTTGATTGTATTTGAAATTGTTACATAGTTCACTTGCAAGTTAAAGTTTTCTAACACCCATTGTTCCAACAAAAATGCTAAATGGACGTTCCAAGTGTACATCTTGCTTGATATCTGATGTGTTGTAAAAAAAATGAGTGGAGGGTAAACTTTTTTTTTTTTAACCATCAAACTTGGTGTACACTTTGCAGAACTGTTGTTACAATTGCTTTTGCGTGCAAGTTGGAATTTCCATGTTGTACTCACATAACGCTTCGTGCATTTCACTCGTCATTTACTATTTCTCTGTACCTCTGATATGAGAGTTAATTTTGTTTAGCTTTATCATTTGTAAAGTATATTAATTAAGTATATTTCGAATATAGTTTTAGTTTATTGCAAAAAATGAATAGATCCATTACATACGATTAATTACACTCACGACCTTATTTTGGTTAAACAAATACGTAAAATAATGATAATTGGTAATATTCGTATAATCACAAATTCAATATTTTAGAAATAAAAATTTGATAAATTATTTTTTTTCTTAATTAATACATAAATTAACAAATTATTCATTTATCGATTAAATAATATCTCAATTAATTAATAAATTTTCATGATCTCAAGGGTATTAATTTATCGAGGTTTTAATAAATTGACATAAAATATCACGATGAACAAAATGTACTAATTAATAAAAGTTAAAAACATAAATATAACAATTGAAAAAGATTGAAAACATTCATTAAATGTTGTGCAATATAAGTACAGTGTGAATATAATTTTACATTTTGAAAAAGAAAGGACGCACTTGTAAATTACAAAATGTCAAGGGTCTATTTTCTAACTGAACAAAGTAAAGTAACTAAAATCCATTTACCTAGGGGCATGTTTGTCAGAATCTTTTCACACACACACATAAAAAATTAAAAAAAAATAAAAAATAAAAAAGATGATGATGAGGAAAACGAATAGAAAAGACAAACATCCGCCATTATTTAGCTTCGAAGATTGAAAAAAAATCAGAAATCAGGGGCTTAAATGGCGAGGAGACCTGACGAGGACTATGATTACTTGTTCAAAATTGTACTAATAGGCGATTCAGGAGTGGGCAAGTCAAATTTGCTATCCCGATTCACCCGCAATGAATTCTGCTTGGAATCTAAATCTACCATTGGCGTTGAATTCGCTACCCGCACCCTCCAGGTTTGATAATATTTTTACTACTTTTACTTCTTTTATTAGTGAATTTGGGGTTTAGTTATTTATTTTATTGTGTGTGTTTATTCTGCCTAAATACGAGATGTTGGTTTTCTTTTTTATGTTTATTGTTGTTGGATAAGAACTTTTAGATCTGTTTATTCATAGAGTAGTTGTTATTTGGATTAGTGTTCATAGTTTTGTTTATGGTGATAACAATGGATCATATATCAGTTCATGAATATGGTAGTTGTTTTTACTTATTATTTGTTCGGCTTAGCCATTATTTAAAGAGATTGCCATTCTTTTGACTAATGTATTTGGCAGAATTAATTGAATAATTGAGCTACTTAAATTGAATGTGGAGGATTAGTATATTTAGTTCTTGACCGATTTTGCTACATTTTGAAGTCCTGAATCTTCAAGAAGAACAACGACAGGCCATTTATTTCATTACAGAAGTATGGATCTCCCAAAAAAAGAAAAGATAATTTAGAAGAGGCTTTGGCTATGATGAAACGACGAACAATGCTTTACAGCTTCTTTATTTCCAGAACACGTCGCGCACTTGGGCATTGGTTTAAATCTATAGTGATAGATAACCTTGCTGCTCTTGCTTTTACCCTTTTTTTTTTGTTGGGACGGTACACCACTACACCTTGTTATATTCTAGATAAAGGTCAATTCATTCTATTAATATACCAAAATGCTGAATACATTTTAACATTCTACATGTGATGCAGTATATTTTCTGTATTCCACGATTTATCAATCTTAGTCTTAATTCAAAGATACGGAGGCTTTTACCTATCTCCAATTTTTTTTTATACAATATCAACATATAAAATACCAATTTTTATTTATAAAAATCATGGAACTTGGATTTCCCAAAAAAATGTCCATTGTGGTCTGCATATATAGAGTAGGGTGCAAGTGTATTTTTTCTTTTATTTGGTGCTGGGGGTTCTGGTAGGGGTATGAGTGATTTCCTGCATTAGGTTATTGTAGATTGTATCAATACATGGGTAATGTGGTACTTGATCTTTATATTTCACATCATTAAGAGCCTAATCACTTTAGCCGTCTCCTAGCAATTTGGCAACCTTCCCACATTTGGTCTCGGTTAGTCTGGGTACATTTCATGCTTTCACCTGAGTTTGAAGGCATTTGATCTCCATTACTCTTGCTACATTTCATCCTTCAAGTGAGTCTTTGGGCCAATAAGGTGCTTGGGTAGTCAGCATGTTCTTTCAACATTTATCTAAAGTTCTGATTGTCCTCTAAAGTTAGTTTACTTTTATTTGTTTGTATTTTCTTGTGACTGCTTTTATTTGAGAATGGTGTACAGATTGCTCTGTCTTTATAGTAGCATAGCATTTAAGCTAACTAGGTTCACTCAGACATCTTGAATTTAATTACTAAAGGAAAATTAGATAATTAACGATGCATGTTCATGCACTCATTTCTACATAGGTCGAGGGAAGAACTGTGAAGGCTCAGATATGGGATACGGCTGGCCAAGAGAGGTATAGAGCCATAACAAGTGCATATTACCGGGGTGCTCTGGGAGCTCTTCTTGTATATGATGTGACAAAACCAACTTCGTTTGAAAATGTGAGTCGATGGTTGAAAGAACTTAGGGACCACGCAGACTCCAACATTGTTATTATGCTTATAGGAAATAAGACTGATCTCAAGCATTTGCGAGCTGTTGCTACAGAGGATGCTCAGAGTTTTGCTGAGAAAGAAGGCCTTTCTTTCATTGAAACGTCTGCTCTGGAAGCAACCAATGTAGAGAAGGCTTTCCAAACAATCCTTTCAGAGATATACCGTATAATTAGTAAGAAGTCCCTTTCCTCAGACGAGCCTGCACCTAGTATCAGAGAAGGGCAGACTCTTGCCGTTGGACCTCAAGAGACCAACACGAAGAAATGCTGTTCTGCTTCCTAATGGCTTCTCCGTTTACCTCCCTATGAACTGTCGATCTTTTCAGCTTCCATTTTGAGATCTTTTGTCTTGAATCCTAAATCATTTATCAATATAGAATGTTTGCCAGTTGATTGTAGATTTACTGGGCATTCTTAGTTTTTATATGATTGAATGAGGCATATTGACAGGTCTCCTTGCTCTGGCTTCTCTCTCTTTCCTATTGATCCTGTCCTATTCTCATATGGAACCATGAAAATATGGATCAACTTACGATGTCATCTACTAGAAAGGTAACTAAAAGTCACATCTAGTTTCTCAACGGCTGCAGAAAGCCATTAAGAAGAATAAAGACTGAGGCTTTTCTTTCTATGAGAATCCTGTCCAGATGAAGGATCATACGCTGTGCTCAAGCTGTGAAGATACTTTTGAACTTTTATGCCCAGATGCTAGGGTAGAGCAACCCAAAATCCAAGCACCTCCTCTTTCTAGATAAGAATCCTGCCCACAAAACTTCCAATAACAGTCCATATACAATTGTTATACTATTAACCATGATTTCTTTCAAATGCTTCTATCTTTAACTGCAGCCATTGGATGCTAATGTGATGAAATAAAACTAAGATGTAGAGAGAGAAACAGTTTAACGTGCACGCTTGTGTTTCATAATATACATTTCCTTGCAAACTGTGATAATAAAACCTGAAATTAGGAACTTAGAGAGTGAAATCTGGTCATTCAACTGTTCAAAAGATATCCAACTATCCAAGAGAGGAGCATGTTAATAGACATTTAGCATTTGTTTACATTCTTTTTAATATGAGAAAGAACAGTCAAGGACAATTAACCACAACAGTTGTTTTTCTGCTCTATTGGTCGACCCTCAATTTTAACCGTGCTCGCCTGTTTCTTGTTTGCAGCTGGCTGGTTACCCATTCTGCAAAAACCCTTGTGTCAGATACATAAAAAAAGGTTCTCTCTTGAAATACTACTAAAGAGGATCAAATAACAAAATATTGGTTGAAATTCTATAAAAAGTCTTGAGAGAAAAGTTCAGAGGTTCTGATATTCATTTCTTCCTTGTCACCATAATTGGTGAGCCATTATCACGAAACTCCAACTTTAGCTGTCTCCAAGATGAAGCAATTCATCATCACATTTTGTGAACAATTTCTTTATTAATCGAATTGATCAAATATGAGTCTCAAGCATCTTCAATATGAATCATAGCAATTTGGGTTAACCAAGTCACCCGTATATTTATCTCAGAGAACACCCTTTAAAATTAATACTAAGAAGTAATTTGTAACAAGGTATAAATTAAAAGGTACAAGAAATATTTATTTTTGGGCGATGGAATAAAGTGGCTCCTAAATATTTTGTTCATCGCGAGAGATTATTAATTTGTAAAAATATTATACATAATAGAATCAATAATTTTATATATATGTATACTTGTAGAAAAAGGTGACACCATGTGCCATTAAAAGCAATAATAAGTTGATTAGTTTGACTTACTTTTTCTTAATCTCACCAGTCATGGTTAAGAAAGCCTGCTCCACATTGATAG
>CAIGRH010178669.1:0-12124 GCA_903798295.1 Fraxinus nigra | reverse complement strand
ATCAAGAACGGACAGACCATAACATATATTGTTTGTATTGTCATTTTACAAGGACGATAACAACTATAGTGTCGTTCTACACTACGTAAAACGGTTGGAGTGTTGTTCTGTACCACAGATCGTCCAATAGTTGAGGACAGTACAGAAATACACCAACTGTGAAAAAAAAAATCAACTAAAATATCATTTCATACTATATTCAACAATAAAATGACCAATGTATATGAGATTTACAAAAATACATTTCTCTTTTCTTTAATATAATAGAGATTTCAATGTAAATAATATAGAAACCAAAATTCTTGTTCAAATATTCAAAATGTTAGAGAAGATAGGTGAGGAATATAATGAATAATAAGATTTTAAACATGAATGGCATTGTTGTCTTTTTATCAATTTAGACCTTTTCATTTTTATTTATTTTTAATTCTGGGTCAATGGCCATTTATCCAAAATCAGTGTGGTAACCAGCTGTTTGGTCAAATTTCCCTTAAATACAGACAATTAACGGAAGGCCCCTTTATTTACCTCCAGTAATAGAATCGAAAGAATGAAATAATTGACGGTTTTGTAATGGGTAAATAGGACTGCCGATTACTTTAGGAAGAGACATAAGGACATTACCTTTATGGGATTTTAACCTCTGTCGTATGTATAGTGTATAGTAATTAGTAGGTTTCTGTGTCTTTTGGAAGCTAATTTCTGTTGCTATTAGCATCAGGGTTGAATTCCATTTTCATTTTCTTTAATGCACATCTGAAGTTCCTTTTTGTCTCATTCTTAATGTGCCTGAGGCTCTGCTAGTGCATTTGTAGTTTCAGAGTGCTTACAGAGTGTATTTTCTGGAGGCCGTGTGGGCATTGAATCTTTGTAATTGGTAAGCTGGACTTTGACCTTTCCGACAGTTAGCTCATGAAAATGACTCGCTTTGTGCGGTTTGTTTCAGTCATTTACTGTTTTTTGCATTGCCTCACTGTCCTACACTGTATTGAAGTTTCAGTTTCAGTTTCAGTTTGAGAATTTGCCATTTTTCATTGTCGTTCTGCTGTTGAGGGGTGTGATGGGGTGGGGTGTTGTTTGGATCATTAGTCATGCCTTAAAAAAGTTTTAAATTCGGTTGGGTATATTTGGTGCTCAGATTTGAGTGTTTCTTTGTACCCCAGCTTATATGTTGCAACTTTGAATTTATTTTGTTCTTGACGTTGAGATTAAATTTTGATTAGGTGAAGCCATTACTTGGGGTTAGAATGAAGATATGTGAGCTTTTTATGGTTGTCCTTTGTTTTGGTTCCGCACTAGGGCAGATCCCTTCCCATGACACTTTGGCACTGCTTGAGTTCAAAAAAGGAATCCAGCACGACCCCACAGGTTTCGTGCTTGATTCATGGAATGAGGAGTCCATTAATTTCAATGGATGCCCTTCCTCCTGGAATGGGATAATGTGCAATGAAGATAATGTTGCAGAAGTCGTTCTTGACAACTTAGGATTATCTGGATATGTTGATTTGAGTGTATTCTCTAATGTGACAATGCTAGTAAAACTCTCAATTTCGAACAACTCCATTTCTGGGAAGCTTCCTAACAACCTTGATGAATTCAATAGCCTCGAGTATTTGGATATTTCTGACAATCTGTTCTTCTCGTCACTGCCTTCTGAGATTGGTAAGTTAGGTAGGTTAAAGAATCTGTCATTGGCTGGGAATAACTTCTCAGGTTCGATCCCAGACACAATTTCAGGGCTTACCTCTATTTTCTCTTTGGACATCAGTTGCAATTCCATTGCTGGATCACTGCCATCATCTTTGACACGGCTGGGTGTTTTGGTGTCTCTTAATCTATCCCACAATAATCTTACAGGTGGAATACCAAAAGGGTTTGAGTTGATGACACAACTTGAGGTGCTCGACTTGCATGGGAATATGTTTGATGGTGATTTAGATCCAGAGCTCTTGGTACTAACTGCTGCAACTCATGTTGACCTTAGCAGGAATTTGCTTACGAGTTCATCCAGTAGGCCACAAAATATTTTAGAGGGTATTTCTCCTACTGTACAGCATTTAAATCTTAGTCACAACCAACTAACAGGATTACTAGTTGGTGGGGATGATGCACAAGGTTTTGGGAATTTGAAGGTTTTGGATTTGAGCTACAATCAGCTATCTGGGGAGTTACCTGGATTCAATTTTGTTTATGATCTTGAGGTCCTGAAACTCAGTAACAACAGATTTTCTGGCTTCATTCCAACCAACCTTTTAAGAGAAGATTCTTTGGTTCTAACCGAGTTGGATTTGAGCAGCAACAACCTCTCAGGTACATCTACTATTACGAGCTTGATCATTAAACATTACTATACTTAGTTTGAACATCAATTCAACTGTATGTCATTTTTCTTCTAGTAGTTATCAAAGAATTCTATTATCTATAATTTTTTCAGGGTAGCTTTTGTTAAATGATAATATTATTTTTGTTCATAGCCTAATTGACCACTTCATGACTGCCTCCACTATACAATCTATTTTTACTTGGCAGGGCCGGTAAGTATGATAACATCAACAACATTGCGCACCCTTAATATCTCCTCAAATGTGCTTTCTGGTGAACTTCCGCTTCTGACAGGAAGTTGTGCAGTTATTGATCTCTCAGAAAACCATTTTGAAGGAAATTTAACCAGACTGCTGAAATGGGGAAATGTAGAAATTCTTGATCTCAGTCAAAACCGATTGACAGGGTCCATTCCGGAGGTAACTGCGCAATTTCTGCGCTTAAACTATCTTAACCTCTCTCACAATTCGCTAAACGGTGCTCTTCCAAATGTCATCTCGCTATTTCCAAAACTCGCTATCCTTGATCTCAGCTTCAACCAGCTGGGGGGACCTCTTTTAACTACTCTCTTAACATCATCAACTCTCCAGGAACTTCACCTACAGAATAATATACTCTCAGGAAGTGTGGATTTTTCACCTCCCTCACAAAATTCAAATGTTCGTGTTGTTGATTTATCTCACAATCAGCTTAGTGGTCACTTCCCTGATGGGTTTGGATCATTTGCTGGACTTCAAGTGCTTGATATTGGGGGGAATAATTTCTCTGGTTCTCTGCCTACTTCTATTTGTAATATCAGTACCCTAACTTCACTGGACATTTCCCACAATCATTTCACAGGTCCACTGCCAAATAACTTGTCTAATAGTCTCCAAAGCTTTAATGTGTCATATAATGATCTTTCTGGGGTTGTCCCTGAAAATTTGAGAAAATTTCCCCTATCATCTTTCTATCCTGGCAACTCTGCACTGCAGTTTCCTAATCCTCCTCCTGGACCAAACCAGGTTCCAACTGGAAATCCCAGTAAGAAACACATGAAAATTATTATCAAAATGGTAATAATAGTATTTTGCGTGATTTCCATGGTCATTTTGATCCTTATTGCCATTTTTATTTATTACAAGCGCAAATCGAGGAGGCCTTTGCCACATGTTACCAACAAAGATGTGTGCCTTCAAACACTTACACCTTCTAGCACTGGTAGAAAAGACCTTGCTGGTGGCTTGGGTGTTTCAGGCAAGGAACTCACGACAGCACGAAAAGGATCATCATTGGACATAATTAGTCCAGATGAGAAAATGGCTGCGGTAACTGGTTTTTCACCATCAAAGACAAGCCATTTCTCATGGTCACCAGAGTCCAGAGGGTCATTTACTGCAGAACAGCTCTCAAGATTGGATGTTGGTTCTCCTGATCGACTGGCTGGTGAGCTGTACTTTCTTGATGATACGATCTCATTTACAGCTGATGAACTCTCAAGGGCTCCAGCTGAAGTCCTTGGAAGAAGCAGCCATGGGACATCTTACAGAGCTTCCTTAGAGAGTGGATTGTTTTTGACAGTGAAGTGGTTGAGGGAAGGAGTAACAAAACAGAGAAAAGAATTTGCGAAAGAGGCTAAGAAGTTTGCAAATATCAGACATCCAAATGTGGTTGGATTGAGAGGGTACTATTGGGGACCCACACAGCATGAGAAGCTCATTCTCTTAGACTACATATCTCCTGGAAGTCTAGCAAGGTTTCTCTATGGTAATTACGTTGCTACCCTTCTTCATCTGCACTTAAATAACAGGAATTAGTTTGATTTCACTTAGCATGTTTGTTTTACTTTCCTTCAATTCTTTTGGTGTTTTCTCTTTGTTAATTGTTTTGGTCGCTACTCAGTTTTACCAGTTCTGATTGATGCTTCTGTTGGTTTTCTGAAACATTCCATCAGGTAATTGTTTTAATTTTCCATGAATCTACTCTAATGATAATTACCTTTCTTATTTAACCAGATTTTCTAAGAATGCACAATTAAAATCAGGAAGGATATGTCTTAATCATAAGAATGAGCTGTTTCCGCTTACTCTTGAAATATTGATTCTCTAGTTTGCCATTAAATGCAGGAATTTCCCTTCGAGTTAAAAATAGATGCTTTCGGTTCTTATGGTTGCTTTTGATGCATGTTGGAAAGATAGAAACTTAGCTTTCATCTATGCACTTGCACCTTATTTACTCCTTAGAGTGGAGTGATATTGTATGGTGGTTGCCTTGTTTACATCTTCATAAATTCACTCTTTGCAGATCGACCTGGAAGGAAGGGTCCACACCTAACCTGGGCCCAAAGGCTTAAAATAGCAGTTGATGTTGCACGTGGTCTGAACTATCTCCATTTTGACCGTGCTGTCCCACACGGGAACCTTAAAGCAACAAACATACTACTAGACGGATCTGAACTGAATGCACGCGTGGCTGATTACTGTCTTCACCGCCTCATGACCCCATCAGGAACTGTTGAACAGATTCTTGATGCTGGGGCTTTGGGTTATCGCTCTCCAGAATTAGCTGCATCCAAGAAGCCTATGCCCTCCTTCAAATCAGATGTTTATGCTTTTGGAGTGATTTTATTGGAACTTCTTACAGGAAAGTGTGCCGGGGATGTAGTCTCAAGCGAAGATGGAGGAGTTGATTTGACAGATTGGATTAGGTTGAGGGTTGCAGAAGGTCGAGGATCAGATTGTTTTGATGTCGCACTGACATCAGAGATGAGTGTTCCAGCAGTGGAGAAGGGAATGAACGAGGTTCTTGGAATAGCTTTACGTTGTATACGTGCTGTATCTGTGAGGCCAGGCATCAAGACAGTATATGAGGATCTTTCGTCTATTTAATTTATTGGTTTTGTTTTAGATATAGAAGATAAAGATGAGAATCAAATAGCTCACCGATCTCCAGTTTTTAGTTGAACTAGGAAGTTGTTGTAATTTGCCTATTATCATTATTGTAAATTGATGCAAATATAGATTATATTCAAGCATTCTCTCTTCTCGTTGATCTCTGATGACTACTTCTGAAATGTGTAATGCCGTGTTCTAAAGAGTATTAACATGTCAAAATTGTCTTGGAATTTCAAGATTGCCAAAACATGTATTGGAGTAGACTTTTCTTTGTCTCTTAAGCACATGAACAGTAAGATGCAGTGTTTTAAAAAACGTAGTCTGAAGCACATGAACAGTAAGATGTAGTGTTTTAAAAATTGTAGGAAGCCACTTCCATGTCATTCACAATGTCCTGCCGAGAACTCCCCTATATCAGAGCCGAACTACACCTGGCAATTACTTATTGTCAGCAAACTCATTTCTCTTTAATTTGGATTGATACAATGTAGGATTTATCTTATTCTCCAAAGCGTCTGATTTTATTTCGTTGTTCTTGTTTATTGGTGTTTATAATCATAATGACGGATTGGATTTCTGTTCAAACATTGGAATTTGAACGGAAAGTCTCATTTCTTGAGTGTGCTTTTGTCTTTGAATACAACTCATCTCTTTACTATAAAGGTTAGTGTTGCACCGCTTGTGAAGAGGCTCCAGACTGTCACTAACGTGACATCAAGCTAAGCAAATCAATAAGGTTCGCACTTTACATCACCCCGCACCATCGAAGTGCCGAGGTAAAATCCACATACATATGTGCTTTTTTACCAAGGCACTGAAATGATACGCCTCATAAGGATATACACCAAAGTGGTAAGAGGTGGAATGGCGCTGTTGAAATACTAACGTTGCCTCGTCCATTTTAAATATGGGATCTTTTGTATAAAGATCTAGCCAAAATAATATACACACGATTGATTGATGTGATATTCATGCAACAGAAGTTAAAAGATTAAGTCACAAAACACACATATTACAGAGCATTAAACGTCCACCCACCTAAAGACTGATTGATTGATACCTAGGAAAAGATACCTTAGCCAGCATATGCAGCCACGTGTCTCTCCATCCAAAGGTCCCAAATCCACCACTTTCCCAATAAAAAACCACGCTTAGTGCTATTTCAAACTTAATGCAACTTAAACATACACTTTGCTTTATTATCTTGAAATTTGAGTGTGCTATTTCTTTCTCATTCACTATTTACTGACTTGATCGTTGGAGCATTCGCGGCCGCCTCTACCACCAATGGAAAAAGCCACGAGTGACTAATGGTTTGCTAGTAGGAAGATATTTACGTGAAGCATTTACCCGTTGGCCACGTTACCCCTACGGATATCGAGGTCAACAGTTGTGTTGTTACAGTGTAGTTTATGCTGAAGTTGTGCAAGAGCCATTTTGATTTGTGTTGACTTAATTAGTTTCATTTCTTGATGATTCGAATATATTGTTTGTATGGCAGGATGATTCAGAAATTTGTTTTTAAGTGAAACTCAAATGACTCTGCTGGAATCTGCAGGCCTGCACTTGGCTTTGGTGTGGAAGATAATGATTATTCTCCTTAATCGTTTCCTTGTTCTTTCTTCTCATCTATTCAGAATATTCCAATATGCCCTACACAGAACCACACACAAATATAATTTCATGAATCTGATTGTTTATAGTTCTATTTGGAGATAGGTATAATATCGTTAATGACAGAACTCTTCGAGTTTAATGATCAGAAATCCTTGACTGAGGCTCCTGAATCTTCTTCTCAAGAATACTTTTGAACCATAGTGCAGAGTGTTTAGGGTATCTTTTCAACTGTTTATCTTTGAAATCCACATAATTAAGTCCAAGTCGAACTGAGTAACCAGATGTCCATTCGAAATTATCCATCAATGACCATACGAAATAGCCCTTCATATTAACACCATCTTTCCTGCCATATTAGAGCAAAAACAATATATTCACCGTATCATGTCGATTCTGAAGTTGAGAATCCTACTTAAAGGAGGTGGAGAGAAGAGTACTTACAGAATTGATTCCAGAAGACAACAAAGATGGTCATGGATATATTCCTTCCTCATGCCATCTTTTATTGCTTCAGATATTACTAAACTGTCATCTCTATCCTCATCGATCCCTGAGATTAATTTTTGGAAAAAATCAATTTCCTTTCAATATATAAAGATAATACTAATGATCATGTAGAATCTGGCGTTCTACCATTCTCAGTAATGTAAATCAATGGATCATTGTATATTTGTTTTATATGCATCAGAAGTTCCCTTAATCCCTTTGGATAAATGTATATAACGCTCGAATTTCTTCCTTGTTCACCAATTGGCTTCTGATTTCTTATCCCTGCCAGAAATGAATGTGAATCATATAAATGTTGGAGATTTAACATGATTTTCATTTTTACCAATATAGATGATGCCCAAGAAGTTATGGACTGACCGGTGGCGTCCATCTCAGAATCCGTGTCATAGCTGAAACTAGAAGAGTTTGGTTTATTGGATGCATAAAGTGCACCATAGTAGTTAACTCCCAAAAAGTCGAATGATCCCTTCACCATGTCTGCTTCCTCTTTGGTGAATTCAGGCAATCGGTTTCCAACACGAACTCTCATGCTTTCTGGGTATTTACCAAATGTCAATGGTTCCATAAACCTGAATATACACGAAATCATTTATTGTATATGGCAAGAGGAGGAGTATTTTTACGATGGAAGTTATAAGTTTGAGTATCATCTTGTTTAAACTGTGAGCCTGTGGAAGATCATGGTGAAATGGTTGCTCAATTCAGAGATCGATTCTAGAAGTACCACTTAAAAGTTCAAAAATCTACTCACCATCCCAGCATGAAATCAAGGGCTCGATCTTTAGCCTTCCGATTTTCATCCTTTTCGTTGTAAGGCTCGAACCAATACGAGACTAGTGCTATTCCAATCTTTCCTTTTTGAAATTTCTGCATAACTCAGTCATTAACTGGATATATGAGTCATATTCAACACATATACTTCTACATTAGAAACTTGATGAATCTTTTACAAAAAAATAGTACCTGGTATTTTTTTCTATACAGGTTCACAGTAGCAGCATGAGCAAGAAGCTGGTTATGTGTCACAGCATATGGTTCTCTGCCAGAATCGCCACCTGTGCAGCCGAGTCCTTGCCAATCTGAACATCGAGCAGGCGAAAACTTACCAATTGCAAAACCATATCGACTGAAGGTCCACGGCTCATTTATGGTGATCCAGTTCTTCACCCGGTCTCCAAATTGGCTAAACAAGAAGTCTGCAAAGTCTTGAAAATCTTCCCTGTAAACCATGACTCACTACAGCTTCAGCAGTTGATAACACCCCAAATGCTCAGTAAGTATTTCAAATTTTATTTGAAATAAGGAGGTAAACTGATCGCATTATTTGAAATCTGTTCATTGATTGATTGATTGGTTGCTTGACTAATACAAAATAGTTAACACAACTGATCGGTCCCTATCGATTACTTACACAATTTGATAACTTAGAAACCCGCCATATGCATCTTGCAAAGCTTGTGGAATATCAAAATGGAAGAGAGTCACATAAGGCTCTATACCTGCGTGCATATTAAATTCATCACTCATTTTGCCCCTGGGGTTAAGCTCTGTGAACAATTAATTTGTTGGATTAGACTCGACAAGATTAAAGAAGATATATGCATGGGGTATTTGTTCGTATTGGTGTCCAATCCCGAGTACCATACATGCATATTTGGTATGCAATACTCAATCAGACTTAATGAACATTTCAACTTGCTTTTTCCTTTTTAATATTGCTTAGTATCGTCCAATCCAACTTATCAAAGATGCCATACACGTGCCTATATGGTCGGGAAGAAATGGACAAAAATCATTAAGGGATCATACCATTGGCTAGAAGCTCGTTAATGAGGTTGTTGTAATAGTCAATTCCGTCCTGGTTCGGTCCTTTTCTTAATGTTCCACCTAAAATCCATTTGAATATTTGGTCATAAAATACACCAAAAAAAAAAAACCTCGAATTCTGATCCATTCTAAGTTAGTTTGTGTACTATATTGTCGGAGAGTTGGCAAGAAAATACTACCTGGAAATATTCTAGGCCATGATATTGAAATCCTATAGGCATCAATACCCATATTTTTTGCCATGTGCACATCTTCCTGCATAAAAAAGTTAAAAATACTGTAAATTAACAACTTGGGTAGCATGCAAATTGTAAAATAGTCAAATAATTATTAAAAAATACAACAATGCTACAGACAGATTTGCCAGATGGAAACATTTCATTGGAGTTTGGACAAAAAAAAGGTTAAAATTTCTNCCAAAAAAAAAAAACCTCGAATTCTGATCCATTCTAAGTTAGTTTGTGTACTATATTGTCGGAGAGTTGGCAAGAAAATACTACCTGGAAATATTCTAGGCCATGATATTGAAATCCTATAGGCATCAATACCCATATTTTTTGCCATGTGCACATCTTCCTGCATAAAAAAGTTAAAAATACTGTAAATTAACAACTTGGGTAGCATGCAAATTGTAAAATAGTCAAATAATTATTAAAAAATACAACAATGCTACAGACAGATTTGCCAGATGGAAACATTTCATTGGAGTTTGGACAAAAAAAAGGTTAAAATTTCTGAGTTCTGCCATCTCAACATCTGTAAACTGCCATGCACAATTCATCTGTACAAACAGCTTTATTCAAAAAAATATGTGATAAAATACCTTGTAACGATGATAAGAGTCAATTGCTACGTCTCCATTGCTGTGGTCTATTATCTTTTCTGAAATTTCAGCAAATTCACCAAACTGTAAGCTATGTGTGTGCGCGTGCGTGTGCATGGTAGATACACGGGGTGGCACATGGAGGGAGGAAGACAACCTGGGTACATATGTGTGAAATTATCCCACAAGCTCAGGCCTTTTCCTTGTTCATTATATGCACCTTCATACTGAAATGATTCAGAATTGAAATACTGAAGCATGCTGGCATTCAAAATTGATATAAGCTTCTGATGCATTTAATTTCACACACAACATACACACACTCACACACCTGATAAGCAGAAGAGGCTGCACCGAAGACAAATCCCTCGGGGAAACCTCTGCGGTTGATCAGTTCTTTATTGCAACCACACTTTGTTTCTTCTGTAAAAGAAGTGATGGATTGAGCAAGAACTAATAGCAGAGTTGGGAGGAAATAGAGTGGAGTTGCCATGCGTGAACACGAACTGATTCCCTGCTAAGTTTCTTTTGATCATGCTTGGTTTTATAGGCAGGGAAACTTTCCTTCCTAGAATAGGGTTATGTATTCTTTAAGCTAAAAGCAAAAGTGTCATGCACTCGTAATTAAATTACATTGAATTTGCAATTATTAATTAAAAAGTGAAGTGTACTTTTCCTCTTAGAATCCGATGCCAAATTGATGGTTTCAATTTTTTTCCCCACTTAATTGACCTTTTAGGTCAAGGGAGGCGGAAAGTATGAATACTATTATACAAACGAGTTATTATTTAGTGTGTGTTATGTAGATATTAAAATCAGATTAAAATTGAAAAATTAGTCGTTATTAGATTTTTATTAGATGAGTGGAACCCAATAACGGCTATATTTTCAATTTTAATTTGATTTTAAGCACGATCGAACACGCCATTACTAGTAATAATAGCGGGGTCACCATCTAAAATCTTTTTTTTTTTTTTTTTTAAATTTATATAAACTCTTCATTTGTGTCATCCACCGTCTTAAATCTTTATTTCTCATAACAAGGACAAAATTATGAAAATTGTCAATTCAGCTGTCACTTGACCTAAATAAAAAAAAGATTTTTTCGACCAATTAAAAGAAGGGTATTTTTATCACTTTAATTTTTCTACATAAAAATAATTATGACATTAAATAAAAGAAAAAAAAAAAAGGAACTATGAGGGTGCGGTCGGGTGGAACCGTTCAATTGACAACATTGTCATTTTATCCTTATGATGAGGCTATTTTAAAGTTTATATTATAGGTAATACAAATAAAATGTTTGGACAAAGTTTACAAAAAATGAAATATTTTGGGATCGCAATTGCAATTATCCGATTTATGATATTTCTTTTCTATTAACCTTGTTATACTCATCAAACAGATCAAATTTGTGACTGATGTGAGAGCCAACGTAGCTCATCTAAGCTTTGACAACTTGACAAACTACCCAATTTAGCAATTTGGTCATTTCCGTAATATTTTATCGCGATTCATGAACTCAAATGTTTCAAAGCTTGATTAGAGTCATTCCGACACACAAATCTCAAGAAACTCTAGAATTAATCTTACTGACGAAAGAACCAAGACTCATAACCAGGAGAGAGACAATTCAAAAAAGTACCATGGATTACTATTGTGCTTGCTACACCCCGAAATCTATGAAGGCATCATGTAGGCACCATCAATGAGGCGAAGTCCATATATGCCTTCGATATAACTCTAGGTGGCAGCTGCCTGTGATTCTCACTCATTCTACCACTCAAGCGAGGCAATTAACCGTTTAAACTTTGACTTCGACAGTATGGTCATCCCTCACCGTCTTGGCATGGCAACACCTCTTGGCATGAGCTTTCGCCCTACAATCGAAACCCTACTGCCGGATGTTCTGGACAAATTCCTAGGGTTTGTCAAATAAAGGCTTCCATAAGTTGGAATCCAATGTGAATACTGTACGACAGATTTCGCGTATATTAAAATACGAAAATCGTTACAAAATTGTATTTTGAAAAATACAATACAAATGGATAAGAATCTTCTTGTGATTGCAAATATCCAATTAATCCTCTGATTAATGATCTGGATGTTTGAAGACGAGGGGTCACGTGACTTGAATCATTGGCTTCGAGAT
>CAIGRH010178567.1:0-12843 GCA_903798295.1 Fraxinus nigra | reverse complement strand
AAAAAAAAAAAAAAATTAAAACTCATTTTTAAAAAAATAGTTTTATACTTAAAAAAAAAAAAAAAAACGACTTTTGGGGAGGGGGTCGGGTAGTATAATCTTGAATTTTCTTGTATTTGCGATTTTGCGTATGCTATACAAGTTAAGAAAGACACCCATATGGCCTTTTCTAATTTCTTTGAAGGGAATAGCCATCAATGGTGAGAAAAGCAAAGAAATTACAGACTCTGAATTTACTTAGTTCTATACATTGATTTTTATTTGATTTCACTCGAGTATTGCTTTATACGCGTGCGTGCGTGCGTGTGTGTGGTCCAACAACACATGAGAAAATACGGATAGTAGAATTAATTAAAGATGAAATGGATGATTGTAGGATGTTCACAAAAAAAAAAAAAATTAGATTTATGTTTGTGGTGGAATAATAATTTATTTTATTAAAAAGTATATTAAAAATCTATGTAATGTTACTTTAGGTTATTTAATTTGATGCAAATGAATAGTTTTAGTGTTCCATTGAAAATGGCCTAAAACTTCATTCCTGAACTTTCCAGTAATTGTTTCAAGATTTTTCGATGATTCTTTATATTCTTTATATCCGTTAATTATCTCACTAATCTAATTTTTATTTTTATTTTTATTTTTATCATTTGGGTTTCAAGGAAAATGTATAGAAAATGAAAGAAAAATACATAAAGTTTATACTTTCAAGCTTACTAATATTGACTTTCTCATTTATTTATTTGTTTTCTTTATATTTTATCTAAGTGTGATTTTGCAATCGCACACTATTGAAAAATCAAAACATTAATTCCATGGTTGCTTGTTGCTTATTACTTTAATTGAATTATTTATGCATAAAAAAATAGACGGCTTAGAATGCACCTGTACATACCGTTAATTCGGGGTTACAGTTACTTCACTCGATTTTACATCGTTAGGCTACACATCTAGCACTTAGAAGATAATTGTTATTTTATGTTTAGTTTTCGATAGGGATTAAAATTTAAATTTTAATTTAAATCAAAGTTAATAATTAATTTTAATAACATATTTCATAAAATTCACAACTCTTTAACTTTTATAAAAAATTACTAAAAATTTGATTTTAATCTNACACTATTGAAAAATCAAAACATTAATTCCATGGTTGCTTGTTGCTTATTACTTTAATTGAATTATTTATGCATAAAAAAATAGACGGCTTAGAATGCACCTGTACATACCGTTAATTCGGGGTTACAGTTACTTCACTCGATTTTACATCGTTAGGCTACACATCTAGCACTTAGAAGATAATTGTTATTTTATGTTTAGTTTTCGATAGGGATTAAAATCTAAATTTTAATTTAAATCAAAGTCGATAATTAATTTAAATACATATTTTATAAAATTCATAACTTTTCAACTATACATTTGATCAATTTTTATAAAAATCTACTAAAAATTTGATTTTGATCTCTACCAAACAAATGCTTATAACAATTTATATGAAAAGAAATTACTGGATAGTTATTGATTTGTCGACAAATTAATGAATGGTTGTTGCGATGTGCTTGGATAGTTTGAATTCTTATTGTCTTGTCAACTTATTATTGTGTGATGTTGCTTTACTATTTTTATTTTTATTTTAGTTAAAATACACTCCTATATCGAAAATTACTTCAAAAAATAATATAATATAATGATTTTTTTATATTTTATATGAATTTTATTAAGTTAAGTTTTTCAAATTTCAATCCTTTCTTAGGTGGGGTTGAAGATTATTGGCCAACGAATGGATAAGAATTTCAATATATCAATTTGGGCCACAATTCAACGTTTGAAACAAATGTGGACCATTTATATCACTTTCTGAACTGATATAGTACCCGCCAAATTCAACAGCCTACGTGTTAAACAATTATGGGCTAGCTTTTCTTTCCATCTTTGAATCATACTAACTTGTAATTGACTCAATGGAATCCCATTCTACTTGTGGTCAGAAATTGTGAACGGAAGACTGAAGAAAAGTAACAGTGGTTGGATTTGTGAGGTCCAAAAAGAAAAAGTTTAAGAAAAATACTTGTTGTACATTTGTTTAATTTTTTTACAAATTAATGACATCAAAAAATTGTGAGGAATTTTTTATTTTTATTTTTATTTTTAATTTGACTAATGAGATTTTGATCATGTCGAATCTCGTCCCTTAGTAACATGGAGCTCAGCTCCTATTTGACAATCATAAAATGAGAAAAATCATGTTTTGAATAGTAATTTTCAAGAGAATGTTAGTTAAAATGTAAGGAAGAAAAATTTGAATTTACATGCATAGTATTTTATTATGTGAATACGTGGTTAAAAAAATTTGAATTATGCTACGTAAACCAATTTTTTTTTATCAAATTCCTTACCGACTACTCACAATATGGGGTGGGGACCACATCATGGAATTTTTTATTCACGTAGGGCGCACGTGCAAGTGAGATGGGTAAACAATTAGGTAAATTTTTTTTTTATGTACAAATATTTTTATCCCAGAAATATCTGAAAAAATGGTTGTCAATCGGGGCTAAATTTGTTATTTATTTATTTGGATAATGAAATTAGGTTCTTACGATTTGTTTAATGTGGGATTAAAAATTTTCAAAATAATATTTTCATTCTTATACTCATTTTCAACCACATATTTTTTAATAAAATAATATTTTTCATCACATCAATACTTTTTTTTCAATTACACATTTTTCATCAATTTACTATTTCAGAATACATTCTTTCAAAATAATGTAGATCAAACGCACCCTAAAAAATTATTTTGTCGAAGAACTCGAATTGAAATTAAGGGCATGACGTCATGACTTAAGGGGTTGGAGTTTGCTTTAGACTTTTGAGGTTGCGTTCAGAATATTGGAGAGGGACAACTGTCATGACACATACGGCATAGCTTTCCTTGGACATAGGGAGTGTTTGGTTTTGTGAATACTTTTCTTTTGGTGATATAATTCAATGTATTTCGGTCAAACATGTTTTTTATTCACTCATTTTTATATGCTAACTTAAATTTTAATTAATCACTTCAAAAACATGCAATCAAGCATATAAATTTAAAGATCAGATCATGTTATACGTACATAATCATCTACAAAAATTTTTACCTAAAGGCAAAGTGGCCAGCCCTATTGGAGGGGCGGCTGGCCACTTGGTCTTTAGATAAAACTTTTTGTAGATGATTATGTACGTATAACATGATAAAACATTAGGTACATTTAAATTTATCCTAAATTTAAAGGGAAAAAAAATGATGGAAAGTCAAATTACTTCCTCTAGTTTGGTTCTAAATTAAAATAGGATAATAAAAGTTTTTGTTGAGAAACTCAAGAATTATCCTTTTTTTAATTGTTTTCGAAAGATTTAAGAAATCTCATTTTTAAAATAAGTAACACTTTTATTCAAATCGTTAGATGAATACAGAAAAAGCATCTTTTAAAAGATTAGATATGACCTACATTATAACAAATCAAATTGAATTAATACAATCAAAATAATACGGCAGCCACCTAACTTGTAAAGTCTAACTTGATTAAAATTGTATTCATCCTCGTTGACAAGTAAATTATTTTAAAAGTAAGAGTATCGTTCCCACGAGTAATAGACTTTAACTTGAATTGTATAGATTCGAAATCAAACTCAAATATAACCGAATCAAATGAATGAATTGATGTTTGTGATTGTTGACCACCAATATCTACTTCTATCTAATTGCAAGTGAAAGATGATTTATGAAGACTTTTCATGAGAAGAGCGTGTTAGGATTCCAACTCCACCTATTCTTCTCACATTTCAATTATCAACCTATATTATTTAGTCTAATTTGTGTATAAATTGATAATCAATCATTCAATTTTATTCAATTATCTCTTATGAGGTAAATTAAACATATTTCTAAATACGACCCAAAATATATCTACTCTAAATTCAAATACTTAGAAACACATTAAACTGAACGATTACTTATTTTGATTGCACTAGTCATAAACCATCATTCGTAACGTTTATTAAGCCCTACGTCAATTCTCACTATTGCTCTAGACCCATTTCGAACCTCCCAAAAATAAAATAAGCAACTTATTATTAAAAATGATCAAACATTTAAGTAAGTGTTATGAACCAATCAAGATACCAGAATCATTCTTATATCAATTTGTTGAGAATATGGCCAAATAATTAAAGATGAGAATAATATGAGTAATATGAATATTATGGATCACACAAGATTTATATGGAAGAGTGGGAGAATTTATAATAGCAAGAAATTAAAACTGTCTTTACAAGATTTGATTCTCTTAATATAAATCTAAACAATTCTCTCCAATTTTGAATGTATACAACAAGGATCTAATTGTTATCTTGAGTCTCAAAAGAGCTTACACCTTGTGTCAATAACCAAACAGGGGTGAAATTCCTTCCCGAACAGGCGGCGTCGTGGCGCTTGCCGACGCTCGGAGGCCGGCACAGGGCACTAGCCCTTCTGTTTCCTTTCGCGTTGTAAGCGTCACGGCGCCTCGTCCCTAAACCTCGGTTCTATCCCAAAACGTTCCGAACACTTTTTTATCCATTCCAAAGTCTTTTTCCCAATCAAACTCTCAATTCATTATGAAATGATCTCTTATCAAACCGGACTTTCAAACCAACATTATCTATGAATCAAACTTCCACAAGTTCAAGGGCTAACCTAAGAGACAAGCCAAGCATGGGCTCTACTCCTCTTCGACTAGCCATGAGCTCGGCTCATGATGAGCCGAGCTCGTGGGTAATGGGGCTGAGCCGAATGGTCCATTGCCACCACTAAGAAGTTTACATAGACACGATACAATCAAGGACGAATCGAAACTTGGATTGCTATCCCATCGACGAACCAGTTTGTCCACAACTCTTGTGAGCCTAGTGCCTTACTATTGGATTGGCATCGTTCTTTACTTAAGCATGTGAAGTGATAGAATGATCCTTGATTCCTCCTAGAGGAGAACGTAAAAAAAAATATATTCTACATTTGGAGGTGCTTGCAACCCAATGAAACCTACCACGAGCAATCATCATTTTTTATGGGTTTTTTTCACTCCTCATAGTTGCTATGTCCACATCTCCGAAAAATGATCATGGAACCGATACGGTCTCCTGCTCATCAACTCGAACCTCATGCCAAAGACTCACTTTTCCATTACTAAAGTTGTAATCTAGTCAGTCGAAGGGAAGGTTATTCATCGCACCCAAGAAGCAAAAGCGATCACTAAGGTAAGACTCGTGACAATCAAGGCTCGAGTAGAAAATGGGAAAGGAAACTTTGCCGCTAGACACCTAGTATCGTAAAAATGCGTGGATCAGGGCCCAGCTAATGAGAAAGAAGGTGAATTTGAACCACCATTGAGCTTATTGGTGTTACTCTGAAATATCTGATTTAATAAAAGCGGGAGCAAGGCTTGGGAACTAAACAAATGAATAGTTGTCGCTCGTAAGAACCTCTTCCTTACCGACAACCAAGATTTCTCCGACACTAATTGGCTCTACTAAAGCAAGGAAGAATTGAAATCCCGTAGTACTAAATATGCCCCTAGAAAAATCAGAAATAGTCATAGCTTTAATTGTTGTCGAAGCTATGGGAGCTACCTCGTGTGGTTGCTGATTTCGATCTTGTTGAGTAGAGAAAGCGGAAGTGGGGACTCAGTTCAAGACGTAGCGTAACTAAGAGAGCCAAGAGGTATCGATAAAATAAATTCTTGATTTTGAATAAGGTCAGGGTTCATCACACTAGCTTCGGTCCCTTATTTCTAGAATCCTTGAAGCAAGAATAAAGGACAAGCCTCTAAAAGCAGGGGTTTCTAATTTGATTGTCCTGTCCTAAAATCTAATTTATGCTCTTTACGGTTCAGTGTTGGCATAAGTTCCGCAATGAATTATCATTTTAGTAAAGAAATTTATATTTATTAATTATATATTTTTTTCAATTTTTTTAATTTAAATTCCAGGGCCTTTTCCTTAGTTAATCTCAGCATAATGCTTTGGTAAGTCATAAAATTCATACCAACAGTCAAATTTGTTCACTTCATTGACTTATTTTTTTAATTTTGAGTTTTTCGCAATATGCATATGACGAATTCTGTTTTATCTTATCCTTTTCTCCCACATAATTGGATCCTTCGTAAACGTTGAAGTAGTACTTTTAAAAAACAATCATAACTGCCCAAAAATCCCAAGCAGGTCATAATTGTTGTTCCCACTAATATTTTATTTTGTCGATTAATTTTGCTGCACTTTAAAAATAAATAAAAAAAAGTGACAAATTCGAGATTAGGGTTGTAGGTAGTGACGAATTAGGTAATCACCTTTAACTGCTGGTTTACATCTATCTAAATATAACTGCAGATGACATAGTCATCTAGAAAAACTATAAAAACACTCGAATAGGTAAATTATTGAAGACGAATAAATAAGATCAAACTCATGCGAGCAGAATGTGATCGAACACATGAAAAGCAAATAAGTTAATAGGTTGAGTACAACGCAACTGGACACGTACTTAGAATAATCACTTGATAATGACTTTGTGCGCGATAGGTGCAGATTCTCTTTGGTCTTTCAAGGCATATAAGAGCGTTCTGTATATGCCACGCTTTCCAAAATGAAGATTAATAATTGTTTAAGGAATGCCTTGCACTTTTCTCGCATTGAAAGGGAATTATAATAGTTAAGTGCAAAGATCCACGTAATGGAGTGCCCTTTGATGATGGGCACAAATTAATATATTAGAACTGCTCTCATGCCCCCACTGATATGTTGTTCTTCGGTGATGTGACAACATGTGATATTGTCAAGTCATCCATATTTTAAACCCCATCGACGATGTAGCAACTCATCAGTGGGCAACATATCTCTTGTCCAGTGTTCATTATGGACAGGTGATCAGTTCTGATATATACGATTGCACTAGTCATCCTATATAACAACTTTTATTTTAGATATTAATTTCATATAATTCTGTTACTTCGAATAACAAACCGTCACATAACTATTGCAACCCCTCACAATGATTAAAATTACTCTATTCGTTAAATAACATTGTATACAAACATTTTATTCCTCAATAATATAATTACATTACTATTCTATATACCATATACACTTGGAAAGGAATCCTATTCCTCATTTTCCTTTTTATCCTAGTTACCATATACAATAGGAAAGGAATCCACAAGGAGACCACATATTCCACCTGATCGATCAAGATTGACAAATGAACAACTTTTCCAAGTATAGAACTCTAAAAATTTCACCAGGAGTCTAGAAAAGGAATCAATGGTTTCATGTTCAACCATAGAACCCAACCAACCGGTTCCTATTCAGTCCGATCCGATTCTTTATATTAAAAAATTATAAAAATAAAGTATGAAACTACTTATTAGACTGAAAATAGAATATGAAATCACTTGTGATTCTTAAAATCTAATAATACAAAAAAAATCAATTAAATAAGACGACAAACAAAAATTCACTCCAAAACTCAATACCAACTCATAAAGGTGAAAAAAGAATAAACTTTGGAACATTTCATAAACGGTATAATATCGATCGAAAATTAAGTCTTACGAAAATCCATATAACTATAACCTGATTATCTTTAGTAATCATCAAATATCTTGATGGGTGATCACTTTAAAAACAATGAAAAATTTGAGCTTGGTCAAATTAATTGTTAGAATGAAAATACCAAGCCAAAAAGGCACCTGAAGATAGAGCCAAAGGTTTCCTAGAATTTGGCCCAGAGTCCGACTGTGGTGAAGGTGATCCAGAATTGGTGGTGTGTCAGTGAAGAAACCAAGAATGGGGTCTGAAGGTTGACGAAGGTGGTGAACGGTGGCGATAAATAACTGGAGAAGAAGAAGTTGCATGTTGCTACCCCGGAGCTTAATGCTTGGATGTAAGAGAAGAGAAATGTGGTTTTGGTATGAGGTCTCGTTTGGGGTGGAGTTGACTTTTTTTTAATTTCTTTTTTTGTTTATTATTTAATTATTTAATATAATTAATAGATAGTTATCATTTTGCCCTTTTAAAATTGATTAAAATGTGGTCAAAATCATTTTTTTAGGTCAATCGACAATATTTTGGATGGAAACCGTCTAAAAAGCCCCACGTGCAACGTTTCAAAAAATCAGGGGTGACGATTGCAATACATCAAAGATTTGGTGAAAGTATGCTAATGTTTAAATGTTTTGAGCTTTTGCTGCAATTATTCCTTAAAATTATGCATTTGTAAAGTATTTATAAACTATTTATATTTATATTTTGATTATCCATTAAAGGAAAGAAAAAGAAGCGTATGGAAAATGAAATTTTAATGTGAGATAATTTTGAGATCTAGTATTCAAAGTTCTAGTGCATCTTGGTGCAAGCGAAAAGAGAAATTCTAGAAATTTGAATTCACTATTGATTTCAAGGCAGTATTGAGAACCGGACCAAATCCAATCGATTCTCGACGTACGATCTCAAAATTGACCTATTTAACAGGAACCGAACATAACCGACCGGTTCTAGGAAAAAAATGCCTACGCCTAAATTAACCTTCACAAATTCCGGGTCAACTTTTGCTATTTGATCCGCAGCAGAATGAATAAGTGGAATCAAGGTGTCACACTCTAATTTGCATAAAATACACTTAGAGAAATTGGGATTTTCCAACTTCCACACACATTGAAAGCAACAGTTTTTTTTCCGGTCCAAATATGCAAAAATCCAATACTCCACTTGCTCTTGTTGGACACGCAACTGAAGCAAGTGACGAACTTTATCTTTTGTCATCTAACTTATACCTGTAGTCGTTCACCAAAGTAAGAAAAAACTGCTACGCAAATAAATGGATAATGTCTAAATCAGTCCTCAGTCTATAATTTCATTCCTCGTGCAATTTTAATGAATCATCAGTCCATTATTTCGGCTCGATCACATTTTTCCCTTAACATAGTGAATCTTTTCATCTACTTTTACATGTAATTAAGTAAAACTCTCTGTCAAATTCCGACAAAGTAACTTTATCATAGAAAAAAAGTCAGGTGTATAATGATAAAGGTGGTGGTCCATCATTTGGCCACCATAAATATTTTGACACAATGACACCTCACGGTTTAGTGGGAGCAACAATAATGGCCGCCTTGGGATTTTCGGGCGGTTATTATTATTATTATTTTAAGTACAGATTTTGGCGTTTACGAAAAAACCCACATGGATGATTTTTTGAGAACCCCTACCGACCACTCACAAATGGAGAGGGGTGGGTGGAGTATTTTTTTTTTTACATTTTTTTTTTGACGTGGGTCCCATGTGGGGCCCACCTCATGTGAGACATCTGTAGAAGTTCTGTACAAAAGCCATTGGCCTTTTTTAAAAAAATTCAATTCACACCGTAGAGTTTATTATTCAATACTTTTCATTTTTTTTTAAAATAATAAAATTACATCCGCATCTCTTAGTAAAATTTCAATTTATAATTTTTTAATAAAATTTTATTATAATAAATATTTTACTTATAAGTAATTTTTATACATATAAGTTAATTTTTAACTTAAAAAGTGAAATATTACTTATAAATAAAATTTTATTTTTTACTTAGAAGTAAATTTACAATTATTAGTAGTATTTTAAAAAGCGTAAAGTGTGCGAAGGCGTGTAGTCCAAACTTCAGGCAAGGAAAGGCCTAAGTGTAACAAAAAAAAAAATATTTTTCTATATTAAAAAAAATATATATAAATATAATATATAGAAAATAATAATAAGAAAAAGCGTGAGGCACTCATAGACTCCAATTTTTTAGTTATAAGTTAATTTTGTATTTTTAAATGATTTTTAATGTAAAGTCATGTTTAATTGCAACGAATTACATGAAAAATGTCACATACAAGGAAAACGTTCACTTTAGCCGTTTGATTGCAACATGGAAATGAAAGCTGGATTTTAAGGTACAACCACTTTAAACAGTATTTTCTTTGTATTTTATGGAAAACGAATTATTATGGGTTTAGTGGGTTTTTATTTTCCAACTAACATGAAACTGGAATTCATTTTTACATTTGTCTATCAAATGGACCCTAAGTGATTTTTTATATATAAATAACTTTTTTTTTATATTTTATAAGTGATTTTTTTTGTCTTATTAGTAGTAATTTTACTTTATAATTAGTTTTTTTTTTCCTCAAAGTGAATTTATTAAGCAATTTTTTAGTTATTAATTAATTTTTTTGCTTGTAAATAAATTCTAGTTAATGTATTTTCATTTGTTGGTTAGTCCATGTTTGTTTTCCATTTTTTTAAACTATTTTTTCTTTTTATATAATCATTTTCAACCACACATTCCCATAATAAAATATTTTATACATAAATTTTTTTAAAAAAATTCCTACTTTCCAATTATACATTTTCCAAAAATTCACTATTCAAAATAAAGTTATTCCCAAAATATGACCACCAAACTGGGGCTTAATTTTTAACAAAATAACAGGGTTGGAAATAATCATTTTATAGTGGGTAAAATTGGACTAAATTTTGAGAAACAACTAAAATTCATCGATTCGGTGGATTGAGAAATACGGCAAAAATTACACTATACTTAGTCTTTGTTTGATCCTCTTTATCTGAAATTTTTTTTTTTTTTTTATTTCTCTTATTTTCAATTACACATTTTTCAATAAAATAATATTATACGCAAATTTAAAATTTTTCCTTACTTTTTAATCACACATTCTTCATCAAATCACTATTTCAAATTTTTGTTAAAAAAAAAAAGTTGGGATTCAAACATGCTAGTGTCCAAAAAACTAACAAATATTGATTTTTCCAAAATCCCATAAATGATGCTATTAAAAGATTGTCAAAATCGATGTGAAAAAAAAAAATTCCCAAGCAAGCCTTACCATTATGTAATATTTACCACAATTTTGTGCTGCTATCGTCTATATATATGTGTACTAGTACACACCAAAAGACCTCACACTTGGGTCTCTTATTCTTCTGAAAGAAAGATAAAGGAATTAACAAATTATTGGTCATCGAAACTCACTCCAACTCTATTCCTATGGCTGATCAAAACCCAGAAAAAAATGGAGACACCAACCAATCCCAGCTGCCGGTTTCCGATTTGGCCCTCCCCAAGAAGAATAAGAGAAACAAGTTTGCTTTAGCTTGCTCTCTTTTAGCTTCAATGT
Source organism: Fraxinus nigra (assembly GCA_903798295.1). NCBI lineage: Eukaryota > Viridiplantae > Streptophyta > Magnoliopsida > Lamiales > Oleaceae > Fraxinus > Fraxinus nigra. Next base: position 1,615 of record CAIGRH010178567.1, on the reverse strand, counting down.
CATCAATCTTACTCGGATATGGTAATAATAATAATAACGATAGTAATACTGATTCGTGCTTCAATAAGATTTAGTTTCGTTCATGTGTAAGTTGTTCATAATTTTTACAGATACAGGAGTGATGAGTGGAGCAATAATCTACATCAAGGACGACCTCAAAATCACCGATGTCGAAATAGAGATCCTAGTAGGGACCATAAATATCTTCGCCCTTGTTGGATCCGCCTTTGCCGGACGGACCTCCGACTGGATTGGCCGCCGTTACACCATAGTCTTGGCGGGGGCAATCTTCTTTGCCGGAGCTTTTTTAATGGCCTTCGCCACCAACTATGCATTTCTTATGTTCGGCCGGTTCATTGCTGGGATCGGAGTCGGCTATGCTCTGATGATAGCTCCCGTGTATACCGCTGAGTTATCTCCGGCCGCATCTCGTGGATTCCTCACTTCTTTCCCTGAAGTCTTCATCAATGCTGGTACATATTCTCACACATACTAAAATGTGCATAGATTGAGCATAGACACATATATGACATTTTTGTTACAATGACTCGAATTTTGTTTGTCTTGATCCGAAAAGCACAAGAGAATAGAAGTATATGTTGAACTAAAAAAAATAGAATATGTGGTGGTAGCCGAGGGATTGGGCCAAGAGGTCGCCCGTAGTTTTTCTCCTACTATAATTTTCACGCAAATCTTCTATTCTTGTTTTTTTAGGTAACAATTTCTGACAATTTACTTTTTAAGTTTTAAATGCATGTAACACATAATTTTTTTTTTTTAGGAAGAACAAGTTTGAAAATTTTCATTTGAATTTTTTCCAAAAGATTAATTTCTTCATAATTGTTAGTTAATTAAGAAATTAGTCTTAGTTTCAATAATTTTATAAACCGTAAACTATAAGGTAAAAATGAAATTGTGTATTCACATGAGAAGTCATTGTCTGGTTTCTCAATTTAACTTTTTTTTTAATTGGTTATTTGAACAGATAATTATTATTCCTTCTGGTGTTCAATTTTTATCCGTTTGGTTCTGTTCTTTGTAATTCCTAGTTTTTTATCTTTAAATTATTACCTAGATAATATAGTATTCTTTTATTTAACCAGCCTTCCGGCCAGCTCCGAAGAATTCACGGGAGATTAAAATCAAATTTTCAGTAGATTTTGATAAAAGTTGATAGAATGTAAGGTTGAAAAGTTGTGAATCATGTAAAATATGCGATCAAAATTAATTATTAATTTTGACTTGGTATCAAATGGGGCTTGAGATAATATGTCCCTGTTTGACAGCCATTATCCAAAAACTCTTTTTTATATATACTTATTTTCAATCACATATTCATATAATAAAATATTATTTATTATATACGTAAATTTATAATTTTTTTCTATTTTTTAATTATATATTTTTCAAAAATTCACTCTTCAAAATTTTATTTTGTCAAACAAATAATGACTATCAAATAGAAGCTATGGTTAGTTGTTTGACAAAAGCCTAATTATAAGCATAAGCATTGCATTGGTTGGACCAAACTAATTACTTGATAGTTTTCAACTCTAGCAGTCTAGCTCCTTTGTGTCTACTTCTCTTTCATATTAAAATATTAATTTAAAGAATC
>CAIGRH010178563.1:0-28631 GCA_903798295.1 Fraxinus nigra | reverse complement strand
AAAATAATGTATATAAATCATTCAATATCCATCATTTATTTTTTTAGAATTTGTTTTTGAGATTTTCAATTTAATTTTTTAAATTATTATTTATTTTTTGAGTTCTTTGCATTTTATTTTTTAGAATTTTAATTAAATGCTTGTTTTCCATGTTTAAAGTGTTTTCAAAATTTTCACTGAAAACACTGAAAATATATATATAAAAAATTGAGTTTTCAAAATACTATACTAAACATGTTTTGTGTGTTTTACAAAATTGAAAATAGCTTGAAAATAACAAACCAAGCCTACCCTTAATTTTAGGTTGTTTTATATTAGTAATCAAACTTTATTTTGTATTCAAAATAGTAACTAAAGTTTCAATTTCTATTTGACCATTTCTTTCAATGATTAAAACTAATGGCCCGTTGAAAGCGAACGATCAACGTAGCATAAGCAAGGCAAACCAATTTGAAGTTATTTCCCGTCTTAAAATAGTATAAGCTACGCAAAACATTTCCGTGTCACGCATTTTGTAGGACATGTAAGACAAAGAAAGGTTGAAACTAAAATAAAAACATAAATTATATCAAAACATCTCTAACGTGACGTGGATTGCACTAAAAAGTGTGTCGCATCACCCAAAATACTTGCATAACAATGAAAAATTGGAGGATGCCTAACAAATTTTTATAATTTACTTCAACTTCCTCTACCTCCTATCTTTACCTGTCTTCCTCTCCACCAAATAAGTTAACAATTATTATACGTGTAGCCCACAATTTTCCAATCCACAAGTCCATTGGAGATGCCAATCTCTCCATCTTTCATTTTGCTTGTCACGCGTACTATTATCCACATTATTGTATTGAAAATTCTCTTATTGTTTTAGAAAAAATCATTCGGTAACTAACATGTAACAACTCTATAAATTGGGTGACATCTAATGAACTTTTCCACGCCTCCAGTTGATTTACTTGTGAACTAGATTGAAAAAAGGTCAAAAAAAATCTATACAGTCATCGTACTCTACACGTGATAATAAGTTTCCGAACTTCAAATATACTTCTTTAATCCTTCAACTTAACATTGCAAATTTAGTCATTCTCTCGATCTATATCCATTCCAAGTAACAGAAATGATGAGTAGACATATGGAAATGCTTACATTCAATTTCTCTCGTTAAAACTGATATTTCCTCATAACTTTGCTTTCATTGTATCGCAAATTAGAAGAACTTTAAGTTGAGTATACTTTTTTTTTAATACATAATAATTTCAATTGTTATTTAAGTATTATCTTATTTTGAATATTAAAACTATTTTTGCAAGCAACATTTCGTGTAGGGGTACCGAGTATCTCATCAAAGCTCGGCGCCATGAATGGCTCGGACTCGTTTCAGGATGAACTCGAGCCAAGCGGGGGGTTGGTTTTGTGTAGAGACGACAACGGGACGGGTTCGAGTGGGGCACCCGGTCCCATCCCGCGCCCGCCACTCTCCCACCCCGCGCCCCACCCCACCTTAGACGGGTCGGAGTGGGTTCGGGGCTTCCCCCGTTTATTTATTTTTTTTCAAAAATTTACAATTAACTATTTTTTCAAAAAAGATTGTAGTTAATTATTTTTTTTATTCTTCACGGGGCGAGGCACCCCCTCCTCGCCCCGCCCCATCCCGTGACCCGAGGTGGGGTGTCCCTCCCTGCCCCACCAACCCGTGGGGTAGTGTGGCGCGGGGTGTGGCAAATTTTTTTGCCATCACTAGTTCTGCGAGTCGAGTCGAGCTCGTGAATGACTTATAGGCCGAGCCCACGAGCTTGGTTGGTGGGTTCGTAAAAAATGTAAACAAAAAAGTAATTTTTTTTTAAAATAGTAATAATAATAAAAAAACTTGAGCTCGTGGGCCGAGCCTTGAGCATGAGCTCAGCTCATCACTTTGACAAACCAAGCTCGTGGGTAGATGGGCTGAATCTATTGCCACCACCAATTTCGTGCCATAAAAAAATAATAAGCCTATGTTTGACACTCATTTTGGGAGAAAAATTAGTTTTTGAATAGTGATTGATGGAAGAATGTGTGGTTAAAAAGTAAGGAGAATTTTTGGATTTATGTGTAATATTATTTTATTGATAAAATGTGTGGTTGAAATAAAGAAACAGAAAAAAANAATAATAAAAAAACTTGAGCTCGTGGGCCGAGCCTTGAGCATGAGCTCAGCTCATCACTTTGACAAACCAAGCTCGTGGGTAGATGGGCTGAATCTATTGCCACCACCAATTTCGTGCCATAAAAAAATAATAAGCCTATGTTTGACACTCATTTTGGGAGAAAAATTAGTTTTTGAATAGTGATTGATGGAAGAATGTGCGGTTAAAAAGTAAGGAGAATTTTTGAGTTTATGTGTAATATTGTTTTATTGATAGAATGTGTAGTTGAAATGAAAAAATAGAAAAAGAATGAGAATGAGAATGGAAAAAAAATAGGTGTCAAACATAGGCTAAGTATGATTGTTTGCACAATATCGAGACATCAAATGAGCTCGTGCTTGAACAAGCTTGAGCTCGGCTCGTTGGTCGAGGACGAGACGAGCTTGTGAGTAGATGGGCCGAGCCCATTGCCACCACTAATTTCGTGCCATAAAAAATAATAAGTGTGATTGCTTGCACAATATAGAGACATCAAATTTACTAAAAAGTATAATTATCACACGTTAAAACACATGGTTTGTCTATGAAAGGCAGGTTCGCAAATGATTTATGAACATTAATCCCCTGTTTGTTGTACATTTTGTAGTCAAAATTGCATTTTTTTTGATGTGATGTGAAATATGTGGTTGAAAGAGAAGGAAAAAGTTATTGATGTGATGAAAAATATTATTTTATTGAAAAATGTGTGGTTGAAAATAAATAGAAGAATGAGAATAAAAAAAATAATGTGGCTCAAACATGGGCAAAATATTAAGTTCCTGTTTGGTCCATCCTTTTTTTTTTTATAAAATTTATTTTTTCTCAATTTTTTTTAACATTACATATTCTATAAGCCCCGTTTTGACAGACATTTTTTCAAAATATATTATTTCAAAACTCATTTTCAACCACATATTTTTAAATAAAATAATATTTTTTATCACATCAATAATTTTTCATTACTTTTTAATCACGTATTTCTCATCATATCACTATTTAAAATATATTCTTTGCTCGATAATATCCGTGAAACAAACCCTAAATCAACAATTTTTAACCATATATTTTAACAACTAATATTAATATCTACTAAAAATTTAATTTTTAATTAAACATGTACTAAGATTTGATCACAAAACTTTGTAACGTTTTACTGAAATTGATTTTTTCCATGGAAACGCTGAAACGCAAAATATGACAATTTGACCAACTATACACTTTGTGTAACCATTAATTGAGAAAGAAATTAGAATTCAAGGACCGAGCAGGCGTGGTGTGGTGATGTCCCACAGACCCTTCCCTCCTCTTTTTTCTCCAATTTATTAGATCTTTCCCAGTTTCCCATCTGGTAATTTTCATTTATACGTGTTTCTTCGTCATGTAAAGTTTCAATTTCTAAATATCTCTGCACCATACTTGATTTATAGGGTTTGCTTTTCGAGGAATAAATCAAATCAAATGGCCGCTCCACCGGCTAGAGCTCGAGCCGATTACGATTATCTCATTAAACTCCTATTGATCGGCGATAGCGGTATGTATGTATATGCACACACTCACACTCACTTGTTCGTATGACTAGTTACTCAAATAATTTATTTTTATCAGATTCGAAATTTATTCATGTGCCTTTTCCCCGTACTTGTTAAATGATTTTGCTGCTGCTTCTGAATTTGACGTGAAATGCTCATGTTGTTACGGAAGTGGATGTGCTTTTTGTTTATTGTAATTAAATGGTCAAATTTAGTATTTTCATTTTCTGTTGTGATACAGATTTTGCGTGGGGAACGACTTGCTTTTAAAAAAGACATGATTGGCTGATTAGCATAGCCTAGCAAAATCTGTTTTGATGCGGTTAAATTTGTCAAATACATGTGTGTTTGCTTATGAATCCATGTGTTGAGTTACACTTAAATCGTGTTTTGAGATGATTTTTCATTTTAGAAACATGGTTGATTCAGTAGATTTTTTGATCTGCAAATGCTAGCAACATGAAAGGATTTGGATTGAGAAAAACAAATGAGCTATGAGAAATTTATTGTAGTATATGGATAAGATACTGATGGAGCAGCAGGGCATGCTAGTAAAAGTTTTAGAGAAAGCTGGTCAAAATTGTCAAAAGGTTAATGATTGACATCTTCATCTCAGTCAAGCTTGGACCTGACCAGATATTTTCAATATCTTGATCAGGTTGACAAGGGATTTATAATCTGGTAGACCAACATGTCTCGGATTAACTTTTTTAACCCATAAATGTAAGATACTGGTGCTTTTTGATCAATAGTTGTGTCAATAATGTTTCACAGATCCATTGGAATGTGTTGGTTTAAGTCTGTGATAGCTTTGTTGACTGAATGAATGTCAATGATGTTTATTTGTTCCTCTTAGTCAAAGTTCTGATTTTCTTTTTCTAGTCTAGTTCAATCTTTTTGTGGTAATTTATTTCATGTATCTGTAGGTTTGGAATAAGGATTTATCAACTGTTTTCACAAATTGTTATGTCACATTATAACAATATACTTTCAGGTGTGGGTAAGAGTTGCCTTCTTTTACGTTTCTCTGATGGTTCTTTCACCACCAGTTTCATTACTACCATCGGGTATGTCTATTTGAAAAATAAAGACGAAATATTTCAGTATGGCTTCTGAACATTCCAAGCCTCCTTAAACTTAAATTTCTTGTGCAGCATTGACTTCAAGATAAGAACCATAGAGCTTGATGGCAAACGGATCAAACTGCAAATTTGGGATACTGCTGGGCAAGAGCGATTCAGAACTATCACGACTGGTATGCTCATGAGCTATGCACAAATATGCAATCCCCCTTCTCTAGACATGAGCTAAGAGAATTCACTATTCTGTTGCATATTTCTTTTTTCGAAATGGTGGAGAGGACACATGAATGTTCTCTATAGATGCACCTGTATGCTCGACATGGATTGACTACATAGAAATTGAAGGCACAGTTTGCCTATGAATAACTAAGAAGAAAGAGGAGATAGAGCGTATTTGGCAAAGCTTTTATTAGATTATAAGCAATGGGTCATACGAAACTGGAGATAATAAGTGGGTATTACGGATTATGGGGGATAAAAATAGAATTTGATTTGCTTATAAGCAACTATATGCTTTGCGATGCTTTTATTCTATATTGATTAAATACATCCACCCAAATAATAATAATAAATCTCATATCACTTAAGAAATCTACTGCTGATTGTTGACTGAAATAGAATTCTTTACTTGTGTATCTGGACAACAAAACTCGTTTCTTACTGACATTGCAGTGCAGTTTATTGATCGTGCTTTCTAGTTTTTCCATTGAATTTGAAGCACAATTTTACCCGAATGCTTTTTTATGAAATTTGTTTTTGGGCCCATAAACATATGTTTGCATTGTAAGAAGAAATTCTTATTGCAACTAGATTTGAGAGCACATCTCAAAACTGTACTTTAGATGAAGTTAGATCGAAGAGGACAGAGAAGTGCAGGTTTGACATTAAAATGAACCATATCAATAGAACAATACTCAATATGACCTTCCATTTATTATGAACACAGTTTTCAGTGTTTTATGCTTGATATTTGGTCCAGATGTGTCTGTAGGACAATGAATTGAGCTATAAAAGGACACAGGATATACATATATATATATATTAAAAAAAAAGTATCAAGGCTTTGTTGAATTTTTCCTAGGTCTTCAGACAAACCAAAGACCTGATAGCTTTTTTATGCCTAAGCAGAGAATAAATCAATTCTCTGGCCGAATTTCTCTTTTCCAAGAGCTTATTTCAATAGAGTTTTCTGAATTTTAACAGATGTGTTTTTCTACATTTAGTCATGGAACCAAGGATTAGTGGAATATAAGTAAGATCGCATATGATATGGAAACTTGCAATTGGCCAATACATATGTTTTAAAAAGACACGTTTCCTTTTGCCTTTGCTTAAGGTTTGTATCATCAGTTATTTTTCCTCACATGGTGCTTGTAGCCATTTAGATTATCTAAGCTTCTTTCTTGAAATTTCCATGAAATTTATTTTGATATATTTTTATGCAGCTTACTATCGTGGAGCAATGGGTATATTGCTGGTGTATGATGTGACTGATGAGTCATCTTTTAACAGTAATTACTCTGCCTTCTTATCATCTTCTGTTGCTGGGTATCAGATATCTTTGTTGTCATTGCTGCAGAATAAATATTTTTAATTTTTCCGCCGTTTGAATTATTGTGTTGTCACGCTCTCTCTTTTTATTTATTTTTCTTGATTACCTAGTTAGAGTTTTAATTGTTACAACTTACCCATCATGATAAATAATGTTCTATCTTGTCAAAATTGACCACTTCTTTTGTTTAGACATAAGGAATTGGATTCGAAACATTGAACAGCATGCCTCTGACAATGTCAACAAGATATTGGTGGGTAACAAGGCTGATATGGATGAAAGCAAAAGGGTTTGCTCTCTCTCTCTCTCTCTCTCTCTCTCTCTTTGCGTGTGTGTGTGGCCGTGGGTGGGTGGTAAGCATGCAGTTTATATAAAATGAAATGCATGTGTTCAAACAAGTAGTAATTCTGTCCAATGCATTCTCAGAATTCCCAAAATTTACATGGCATTCGAAAAGCAATAAAGAAGTATAGATGGATCCCACATATGTATAAAAAAGAAAAGATAGATCCCACCTTGGATACAGTTTGGCCTCTGAAATTTTTTAATTTTGGGAGGTAGAAAATTACCTTTACTTTTTAGAGATTTTTATTATTAAGTTTCTGTATGCTATTTCAATAGTTCTGTACACAGACCTTTTGACACAAAGAAAAGATCAAATTTATCACTTGCAAAAATTTCTTAATTCCTAACTTGAAGAGAAAGAAATTAACCTATTAATTTCTGTTACACGTTAATCTTCAAAAAAATACATGCTGCCTTCACAAACTTTGGATGTATTTGCTACCTAATTAAGTTGAGATATGTTTATGCTTGGGCCTTAAAATTTCATGACAGTTTATTGAATTTCCAAGGAAATGATAGTTTCCAAAGCATCTCAAGTAAAATCCAATCAAAGAGTTGAAATTCTTAATGAATGTGGATATATACCTTCAAGGTTCCTGAAACCTAGGCAAAAGCATTGCCAAATTCGAAGTGAGTTCAACTTTCTTTTGCAATAAGAGTTTTCCGGAAAATGTTGAAACCTCATTTGAAATCATTCTTTATAATGTGTAAACAATCAAGTATAAACATGAGAAGAAAATCAAAATCCAATAAGACTAGTTTGTTTCCTTTTTCTTGATAATTTAACGATATTAAATTGACTAATAAAGCATAAAGCGAGATTTTTAACTGTGAAGGAGAGGGTCATATTTAAAAAAATGAAGAAAAAACCGTGTTTCTTTGGTCCTTTTCTTGATTATCTAACCAAATGAAGCTGAATATAAGAAGAAAAAAATCATTATGAAGGAGAGAGTTGCATACTAAAAAATGATTTAACTGTTTTCTGCATGCTAAAAATTGATCAAGTAGAGTTATAACTCACTTTTGGAATTTGGAAAAAATCATCAATCGGGCTAATATTACGGAGTCACTATTTTCTACTTTTATTGCAACCTTGTAATAGGAAGCCTGCCAGAGATTAACTTTTTACTTAATTATCTATGAGTTGGATTGTGTATAAAATAAAATCATTAAATAAATATAGTAAATTCCCCCATTCTAATGACCTTTATTTGGATTTTTCTTTAAGTGATGTCAATTGTTAGGCATGTGAATCATTAATTTTGGACGTGGAATAAAATTGGTTCCTAAATAATTCAATAACCTTCAGAAGTACTAAACATATTGGATGTTAACTATTAGATGGGCTTACATTGATCAGACACAAAAATGTTCATTTATATCTTTTTATGTGTAATTTAGCTTGTTCTTGCTATTTAAGATTGATCTGGATTACTTCTTTATGTAGGCCATTCCTACATCCAGGGGTCAAGCACTTGCTGATGAATACGGAATTAAATTCTTTGAGACTGTAAGTAGTGCTTGTTGCTGATGTTGCAAATATTTTGCAGAGTTTAATTATAATGTGTTAAACAGAGTGCAAAGACAAATATGAATGTGGAGGAAGTTTTCTTCTCAATAGGTAGGGATATAAAGCAAAGACTTTCCATGACGGACTCAAAACCTGAGGTACTACTGTCTGTTTTCCTAGTTGGGGAATTTATAGAAGCAGGTTTGCCTAAGCTTAAAAAGTAAAAATTAGTTTTGTTTTCAAATTATGCTTGGATAGCTTACTTTTAATTAACAAAGTTAGTTATTTTGAATGTAACTCGTTCAAAAATTATTTATTTTTATACTTATTTACTCACAAGCACCTTTTTAAGTTTAGCCGAACATGCTCTTTAGTGCTCAGCACTGAATTGTCCATTATTTGATCATCCCAGGCTCCATCCATTAGGATTACCCAAGCGGACCAAACTGCAGGGGGTGCTCAAGCAGCACAAAAGTTGGCTTGCTGTGGTTCTTGAGCAAATCCTTTGCGTTGAAGGTAGGCCAACCAGTTACATCCTTCAAATCAACCATTTTGAGGGAGGGATTAATGTCATGACAATATCAATGTTGCTTGTAATGTTGTCATTTCTCATTTAATATAGTCTCTACACAACTATGTTTTGGGAGTAAATCTTGATTTGAGAAAGTAATAGCATTTAAATCTTTTAAGCCTTTCTCATGTACTCTTTTGATAAATTTTATTTTATGGCTGATTTGAGTATAAAGTTGAAACAGCTCTTTATATTGGTCCAAACTCTTTGCAAGTGTTAGTGAATTGATATGCCATCCACTGTGTGCTGTTCTTTACTATTCCCTATTTGCTGGGTCTCTACTCAAGCATTGAATTTTGATGGTTAGATGCAAATATTTTAGCTTTAAGTTTGAGTATATGTTGGTTCTTTAAACTTTACCATCTAAACAAAAAAATTACCCGTGTCACATAAATTTGGTCAATGTGTGATTCAGTTTTCCATTAGTTCGCATTTTCGTACTCTTGTCAATGTTTGCATCAGTGAATTTTGATAGATTTTATATGCTCGGTTGAATGGAGACCGAGACTCAACATATTCGACTGTTGGATTGCTCGATATGTTCGTAATACAACTGTCAACTTACTCTCTTATAGGTGACACAGAGAAAAGAGAGTTTCATCAAAATATTCTCAATTAAATTTCTATGAAATTAAGAACCATGCCACTCTCGGTTTGGTGCACATTTTTGAAAAGAAAAAAAATGCATTTTTACTGTTAACGTGATGGGGAATATATGGTTGAAAAAGAATGAAAAGTTATTGATGTGATGGAAAATATTATTTTATTGAAAAATGTGATTGAAAATGAGTAGAAGAATGAAAATGAAAATTTTAATGTGTATCAAACAGGAGTATAGAAATATATTTTTCGTGCTGTGTTTGTTCAATTTGAGTCAGGCTTTTATGCCAATACAAGAATACANTTCATCAAAATATTCTCAATTAAATTTCTATGAAATTAAGAACCATGCCACTCTCGGTTTGGTGCACATTTTTGAAAAGAAAAAAAATGCATTTTTACTGTTAACGTGATGGGGAATATATGGTTGAAAAAGAATGAAAAGTTATTGATGTGATGGAAAATATTATTTTATTGAAAAATGTGATTGAAAATGAGTGAAAGAATGAAAATGAAAAAAAAAAAAGTTGGCTCAAACAGGGCCTAAATAATTCTTTTTGACTCATTAACCAGTTTTTGTTTCAATTTTAGTTTATGGACGAAGGCTCGAAGTGATTGATTTGATTATAATGTTTTGCCCACCGTAGTGGGAAGTAAAAATTTATTCCCCCCTTGTTGGCAGTTTGCCAGTTCCACCATATGATGCTTTAGAATCGCACTTTGTGGAAGTCACAACTTATCCATCGTTCAAGCATAGCACAAAATTCGTTGAATTTATTTTAAATTTTGTTCATAAACACAGGCCCTGTTTGTTTCAGATTTTAATTTTTAAGTCAAAGTCAAACAATCAATATTAATTAATCTTTTATGGATCCCACAACTTTTTAACCACACATTTCAAAAACTCCTATCACAATCTATTAAAAATCTCCACCAAACATCCACATATTTGCATAACATCTTTACATTTTTTGCTTAATAGTGAGGTAGAAGGTATACTTTGCAATATATTTAGATTAGTAGCGAAACACGCACTAGTAGATTCTTATTCTTGTGGATTTGAATCGAGAATATTTTAGGAGTTAATATTTAGTTGAAAATTACCTATATTGATTAGGTTCTGCCAAATATTCTGTTGAGCACATGAGCAGTCCAATCAGCGGCAATCAAATCCAATATATGTATTTTGGCAGTGAGTGGAGTGACGACACCGTATTTCCATGTTCCTTGAAATTGAAGTGCATTCAAACGTGGCCTTATTCTCTTCACTATAGAAAAGTTTTCAATTAAGGAATTGGAATGTTTGGTGAAGTGCATTCGCAAAGATATCACAAGGAAAAAAAAGTGCCGGACGCAAATTGACAAAAATAGATTGAAAGGCTATAGCAGAGTTGTGATTTGAGCGGACAGTTTGCATATGGGAGAGTCCCAATGAAGTTCCTTTCTTAATCGACGTCGTCTTGATTTGTTAACGTATATTCTCATTTCTTATTTTATCCATTTTAATATGAATGCACTTACTAGACAATTTATCCTTTACCAAACTATGGTAAAAGTTACTTCCGTCTCATACTTGTCACAAAGGAATCATTACACTCAAAATAAAGAGAGAGAAGGCTAAAAGGGTAGACGTAACTCTTACATTAAAAGAAAACTGTTGTGAAGTGTGTGATTTTACTTGCTTTGGTTTTCGTTTTCGTTCGTTGCATTTGGTAGTAGGGATTAAACGTTTGATCCGTATAGGTTTCTCACAATACCTGAACAAAACTGCAAATGCAAATGCAAATTACTTGCCAAGAGTTGTTAAAAGATCTGTTACTTGAAAGTGGAGCCCACTAAGTCGAGTGCAGGGGGGCATATGAGTTTCTGATATACAGTGGAATATTCCTCAGAATCTATTCCTAACAAGTGGAGCAGAACCAAATGAAGAAAACTCAACACGAAAACCATGCAGAATAATGTAGAGAAGTACTACAAATTAAGAACTTACTCGAGTTCTTGCGGTACCTCACCCATTACCTCTTCCTAAGATTGAGTACTTGTACGGATCAAAACTGGGAGAGATGAAGAACCATATATCAAAAGTCACAATATGCAGTAAATTTCACAGGGCTAAACCCTTCTTTGTTGTAGTTCTTCTGCAATTTGGTCTTGCAGGAATGGATATTCTCTCTAAAGCTGCGTTAAATGAAGGGATGAGTAATTACGTATTTGTCGTCTATCGACATGCCATAGCTACAATTGTCATTGCCCCTTTTGCACTCATTCTGGACAAGTCTCTCTCTCTCTCTCCCTCTCCCCCTCCATATATATATAGATTCTAGTTCAAGTGAAGTAAGCATGCTAATATATATATTATTTTTCCCCCAGGAATATAAGGCCTAAGATGACTTTTTCAATATTTGGCCAGATAATGCTTCTTGGCTTATTGGAGTAAGTCTCTAAATAACTAAATTATTGCATTTTACCTAATGTTTCTGCAATATCTATGTAATAAGCTTTGAGGGTTTTACCATAACAGGCCAGTTATAGACCAAAACCTATACTTCCTAGGGATGAAATACACAACAGCAACGTTCGCTGCTGCTATGTGCAACGTTCTTCCAGCCATTACTCTCGTCATGGCCTGCTTCCTCAGGTGGATATCATGATGCTTCTGACATGTTTGGTATACAATACTCAACTGCATTGTATAACACAATCGATCATGTGTTTTTCTTCCTTATTTTTGTTCAATAGTGTCCATTCTAGTATAACGAGCATGTGTGTGCATAGTAATATTACAGAGAACTACACATATGTGCATCTCTTCTTACACGATACAAACCAATTATATTGTTAAATACTATTGTCGTAGGCTCGAGAAGTTTAAGGTAAAGAGCATCCACAGCCAAGCAAAGTTAGCTGGAACTTTGGCAACTGTGGCAGGAGCCATGCTCATGACTCTATTAAGAGGTCCAGTTATAGAGCTGCCATGGACAAAAGGAAGCAGCAGCAGCCATGAACACCAAAAAATTGAAATAAATCTTCAGCATTCAATCAGGGGTTCCCTAATGATCACAATCGGATGTTTCAGCTGGGCTTGCTTCATGAATTTGCAGGTGACTAAAATAACTTAGTATTACACAGTACTAGAAGATGCTAATCTCGTCCAGCACCATTTAATTCAACCTATCAAACATGCCATTTACGGCGTGCTAACTGTTGCTTGTGTATTTATAGGCAATCACACTAAGAACATATCCTGCTGAACTTTCTCTCACGGCTTGGATATGCCTGTTGGGAACAGCCCAGGGAGGAATAGTGGCACTAGTAATGGAGAGGGGAAAAGCTGCAGTCTGGTCTATTAACTGGGACACCAAATTTCTTGCAGCTGCCTACAGTGTGAGAAGAACATATTAAAAGAATTTACTTCAAATATTTTTGGACAAGACTTTGAACTCGACCGATCCTGATTGTTACATGTTTAAACAAATGGCAAGCCCAGTAAACTCTAATGACATGTTTGATACATTGGATTAGATAAGACTTGACAAAACGACTTGAAAATTTTACCATACATCTCTTTTAATATTATCTAATCATGTCCAGTTCAACGTATCAAATATATTGTTCAGTGCAAGCAGATTACCCTTGATTAGACCATTAGCCTTTGAGGGACTCAAAAGTATTCCAAGTACATTAAATATCTTCCAAATCTTGACCCCAAAAAAGCTCATAACCAAATATTGCAGGGCATATTTTGTTCAGGAATCGCTTACTACATCCAAGGATTGGTAATAAAAGAGAGAGGCCCTGTTTTTGTAACTGCTTTCAGCCCATTGGGCATGATTATTGTTGCTGTGCTGAGCTCTTTTATTTTGGCCGAGCAAATGTTCTTAGGAAGGTGAGTATTAGCAACTCCTGTGAACCTTATCACTTCGTTTATGACATGTTTGGTATGTTAGACTAGACAATATTAAAGAAGAAAAAAAAAATCTAAAATTCCGTGCAGCATTTTCTACTATTGCGTGCCAACATGCTGTGAAGGTCGGAGCAAAGACATGAAATAATTATGTACATGTCTGCATACTTAAAAGACATGAAACTGGTGCCATTTTTGTACAGGGTTGTTGGAGCCATTGTAATAATTATGGGCCTTTATCTTGTTATTTGGGGTAAGAAGAAAGACTATAAATCCCAACGGATCGAAGAAGAAGCAATACCAGTGAAGCAAATGACAGAAATAGACAACAATGGCAATGAACACTCAATCCATGAGGTCGTTAACATCAATTTGTCTAAAGAAGGAGCCGTAAATGGAGATGAACAGCTAGCTACTAGCTATTAATGTTCGAAAAGGAGTTTGTCCCAACAACTTGGAATTTCAAATTTTTGAACTTGCAAAAAGTTTCATAAGCAAAACCTTTTATCGGAATAGAATGAAGTGACAATGTAGTATGATAACTTCTGACTAAGCTTTGTTCTTATATTTAAAGTCGGCTATCTACGTCCTTTTGGCGAAACAATGATCGGTTTTTTTTACACAAACATTTAAAACAACTTAGATCCTTAACAACTACGTCAAACTATGTTAGTTTTCGATTACACATAATAACATTTTTAAGATTTTAGTTGTTTGGTGGTGTTAACAACTATGTATGCTTATTTTGTCCGGTCTCTATTAATGAACCCCAATGAAGGTATACTAATAATACTAACACCTTGATTTAATTGTTGTATGTAAAATCTAAATAAATAAACACGGATTATAACATTTTAAGATTTTGATTTCAATCTCACCACCACGAAGATTAAACATATTTCTCTCCGACGACTTCAATTATTTGATGAGATAGTTTAACACGGTATTAGAGTAGATAAAGATTTCGATTTCAGATCTCTTCATCACTCGGTGTATGAAGATTATGCACATTTCGATTCGATGACTTGAAATTTTTGATGAGATAGTCTAACATGGTATTAGGGTAGATAAAAAATTTGATTTTAGATCTCACCATCACTCTACTATAGAGATTATGCTCATATCAAAATTGATATTTTCGTCCTTGGTGGCATGCACCAAGTAGTTCAATCAATTCAAGGGGTTAGCTCAATTATTTTCAACTTGCTTATTTTCTTTCTTATATAATAAAGAGGTTTCCCTTAGAATTGGGATGTTTAATGCAATGCCAATGCACAAAGCACAAAAAATAATAAAGTGGGCAACTCGTCAAAAGCATAATGCCTTCAATGAGATAAATGGATCGGTTTTCAGTTTTAAATTTCATAATTTAGCCTGGTGGAAACTGATTTGGGCAGATTTCATCCATAATTTCTGTAATATATGTTTATTCTAGTAACCACCAAAATAAATTTGAAATCGGATAAGTAAATATATTTTGTCATTCTATCCTATTCATTACCACGTCATGGTTTAGATAAAAAAAAAAAATTAATAAAAATTGATGAAATGCATAATTGAAAAGTTGATAAAAATTGTGGGTTCATAAAATATATGGACTGAATATGATTTGGAGGAAAAATTTGGGCTACATTTATAAAATATCCTTAACTATTAAGGGACCATGTTCATTTGGTTTCATCATCCCTCTTCTAGCCTAGTGATGGCAAAAAAATCCAACCCGCCCCGGCGCTGCCCCGCCCCAACGGGTTGGTGGGGCGGGGAGGGGGTGCCCCGTCCAAACCCGTCCCGTGAAGAATAAAAAAATAATTAATTACAAATTTTTTAAAAAAAATAGTTAACTGAGATTTTTTTAAAAAAAATAATAAACAGGGCAAACTCGCGCCCCGAACCCGTCCCGTCCCGCCCCTTCTAAGGGGGGGGCGGGTCCCGGCTCGAACCCGCCTCATTGCCATCTCTCTAGCTCCTATTTGGTGAGGATTAAATTCAGATTTTAAATAGATTTTGATAGAAGTTAATGAAATGCGTGGTTAAAAAGTAGTGGTTCCTATAAAAAGTGTGGTCGAAATTAATTGTTCACTTTGACTTGAATTTAAATTTTCAAAAAACAAGAAGCTAATACGTTCTACCGAAATTTCATCATTCTAAGAGAAGGAATAGCTTCACCGATATTGGACTCTCTTGCATGTGAACTTTTATTGATAAAAGTTGGGCTCATTTAGCTTGGACCGGAGTTGATCTTCGACAAAAGGAACCCTCAAATCACACAGGGCAACCCATTAAGTTGATTCACACCCACCCACCCCAGAGTGCATCAATTCTGATTCACTAATGCTCCAAGTACAGGAGCTCTTCTGCCAGGGGACTTACAGGCCCCTCACTGTGCCGAGGCCCCACCACTGAATTAAAAAAAAAAATTTGTGACCCCACTCATGTGTCTTGCCTGGCAGGGGCCTGTAAGTCAGGCCCATGTACTCCTAGCACGGTTCATTCCGATTTTTTCTTATGTCTAATCCAACACAAGAGTGCATCAAATTGTGATGTTTTATTCAATATAATGTTGTCCCATCGATGGATTCAAAGTGAGGACTACTATGAATTGAAGAGAAGTACCTTAGTAGGTACATTTCTTATGAACTTACTCGAGTTATTACTGTACCTTCCATATTCATCAGTTTAGCTTTCTAATCTCACTCTCCATCATCAAAGCCGCTTCAAAGATTGAGTTCTGGTGATCAAAATTAGGAGAAATGATGAAGAATCTATCAAGAGAGACCATATTCACTCAATTTTTACAAGGCAAGACCTTTGTTTGGTGTAGTTTTCATACAATTTGGTCTTGCAGGATTGAATATTCTCTCCAAAGCTGCATTAAATGAAGGGATGAGCAATTATGTATTCGTAGTCTACCGCCACGCCATAGCTGCCATTGTCATTTCCCCTTTTGCTCTCATTATGGACAAGTTCTCTCTCTCTCTCTCTCTACACGCATATATATGAGGTGAAGGAAGCAGCTAATAATTTGTTCCACAGGAAGAAAAGGCCCAAGATGACTTTCTCAATACTTGGCAAGATAATACTTCTCAGCATACTGGAGCAAGTCTTTAAAACAACGAACTGAATGCATCTATCCTCCTATGTAATAAGATTTCAGGGTTCTACGATAACAAGCCAGTTATCGACCAAAACCTGTACTTCCTGGGGTTGAAATACACAACGGCAGCACTTGCAGCATCTATGTGCAACATTCTTCCTGCTATTACATTCCTCATGGCCTGCTTGCTAAGGTGCATACTGTGAAGCTTCTAGTTTGTTTAGTACATAGTACTGCACGAAGGAGTACAAATGACAAGATTTTAACTTGGTTTTTCTTCCTAGATCTTGTCCAGTACTTTCGAGTCCAGCATAACATAAAATCTATACTATTGTTGAATACTTTTGTTATAGGCTCGAGAAATTTAAGATAAACAGCATCCACAGCCAAGCCAAGGTAGCTGGCACTGTTGCCACTGTGGCAGGAGCCATGCTCATGACCCTATTAAGAGGCCCAGTTATAGAGCTTGAAATAAATCTTCAGAAATCAATCAAAGCTTCCCTAATGATCACAATTGGATGTTTCTGCTGGGCTTTCCTTCACGATTTTGCAGGTGACAAAACATACAGACAAACATATATTGATACATAAAGAACTTAGGTTTGGTAAATGTTATTGGACAACAATATACAAGATAGCATAATCCTATATAGTACCATCCAATCCAACCTTATCAACGATAGTGTTTTTAACACATCAAAAATGCAATGAAGGATCATTAATTGTTTACTTGTGTATTTCAGGCAATCACACTAGAAACATATCCTGCTGAACTCTCTCTCACTGCTTGGATATGCCTTTTCAGAACCACCGTGGGAGCGATAGTGGCACTAGTAATGGAGAGAGGAAAAGCTGCAGTCTGGTCTATAAAATGGGACACTGAATTTCTTGCAGTTGTTTACAGTGTAAGAGCAACATATTAAAAGGGAGAATTTACTTCAAATTATTTTGGATAGTGAAATGAGACTTTGAACTCGACCAACTTGTTGGATAAATAAGACAATGATACTGATGAGATCTCACTAAATTGAGATGATGTTTGGTATATTGGACTAGACAGTACTTGCTGAATAACTCACGAAGTTTATCATATATCCCTCTTAATCCTGTCTAATCAAAACCAGTCCAACATGCCGAAGGGTCAAGGTTAATCACATAATCCTTAAATCAACCATTAGCTTTCCAAAGACCCCAAATATTCCAAGTCATTAAATATCTTCCTATACAATGGATGACTTGACTTGTCCATAAATGGAATCATTATAACATAGAACAGCTTACAAGAAAATATTGCAGGGCATAGTTTCTTCAGGACTTGCTTACTACATCCAAGGAGTTGTATTGAAAGACAGAGGCCCTGTTTTTGTAACTGCTTTTGGCCAATTGAGCTTGGTTATTGTTGCTGTCCTCAGCTCTTTTATTTTGGCCTAGCAAATGTACTTAGGAAGGTGAGTGTTAAGCTCTTCCTGAACCCTATTTATACGCTGACAGTATTAAAGAAAATAATAATAATTAATAAAAAAAGAGGCAAATATCTTCTCTATCGTATTGTCCAATTGAGTACTGCAATGAAGCTGCTATTATTTCTGTACAGGGTTGTTGCCTCCATTGTAATAGTTATTAGCCTTTATCTTGTTATTTGGGGTAAGAAGTAATCTATTACAAGTCCCCACAGGTTGCAGAAGAAGCAATACCAGTGATGAAAATGATAGAAATTGACAACAATGGCAATAAACACTCGAACTGTGAAGTCATTAACATCAATATGTCCAGAGAAGGAGCTGTCACGAGAGTTGTTCAGGCTCTGATTGGTGCTGCAAATCTTGAAAACTGATTGAACAGCTATATAGTGTCCCATATTGAATAAGAAAGTTAGGCTCTCCCAGACTTTTTGTTACTTCATAATGTATATAGTGTTGTAGGTTCTTATCGAGTACTATTATCATCTGATGATGCCAGGAATAAACAAAATTGATGTTTAATTTGTTTAAGATTGATTTTAGAATTCTAAGGTTTAATAGATTTGTGTTAATACTAAGAAAACTCGATCCATTTCTCTAGGAGAATATTTTTTTTCTTGGCACTATGGGTTCAAAAATCCATACATTCGACCAAGACAAACCTAAAACAAGAAATCAAGAAATGATTGCATAAAACAATGCAGTGAGCTTCTGATCAAAGCTGCGAACAAAAAGGAATACTTGCATAAAAATGATCAACTCTCAACAAGGCTGCATGCAGTCATGGAATTGTACTATAAAGCGAAAAGGTAAAACTTAAAAGAACAGCAATAGGTCCAAATGAAAATGGTGGGTCTAGTCATGTCATTGCCTAAAGAAAAGAACAACACCATTGATTTTGTTACCGTTTTCTCCCAAAAATTGGAGTTTGGAAGTTAGTGTAGTCTTGCAAACAAAACATAGAAGTAACTGTTATTTGCCTTTAGGCTCCAGAAGGAAGGAGCAACCTGTAGTATGTACAAGTAATTTCAGAAGCCAAACAACTTCCCATTTCATAATCAGTTAATGTCTGATCCCTTGTCTTCACTATCATTTTCAGAAGCTTCCACTAAAGCTTCAAGAGGCCCCTGTGGCTCTCCAAACAGGGTAGAGAGTATCTGTCTGTGGCATTCATCACAGAGAAAGAAATAAGAGAAGTGACCCTCTTCTGGAAGTTTATGTACAACGGCACTGGGTAGAATACGGCCCAAGTAGTCAGCCATCGATGGGGGAGTTACCATATCATCCATCCCCTGTTTAAACAGTGGCATTATCAGGAAAAGGACTCTGAGCTAGAATGTTGTGCTGTCTTAAGGCTAATATAGTTAGCATGGAGTTGTCCCAGTTTCATTTTCTAAAAGTATCTAAGCAAGGTTAGAAAGAAACAGGAAATGCCTGCAAACCTGCCATATGTGAATTGGGCCAAGAAATCCAGTCAATTCACAATCTGTATCACCAAACATGAACTTCAGCCAAGGGAAAAAGCCCTTGCTAGAACACTTATTCTGCACTTGAAGATCAGTGAAGCTAAAACCCCAATTTGATACTTGCAGTATTGCTTCCTCTACAAATGGTTTTGTGCTTCCCTGACGAATTGACTCTTCAACGTCCCTCTGCCACATTTCTTCAAAGGATGATTTCCCAACCAGATCTTTGTCCTGGATAAACAAAGGTGGAACATATCTTAGATAACGAAAATATAACACAGCTTACCAAGTTACAGTCAACTAGTAAACAGGCTAAAATAGAGTTGTATTTTAACATCCACTAATTTTCATAGTTACAAGCATATAAAACTATTATTATGCTAATATCAGTATCAAGAAAATAATTTCTTGCCTATTGTGGCAAATAAATTCCAAAATAAGTTTCAGCACATGAAAATCACACTGAACTCCCCTTTTTTTGGTTTCAAACCAATCTCTATGCAATCTCTCTCTAATCTGAACTTGCTGTCTTTAGTCGTTGAAAAAACAAGACCCAACAGCAGAGACAGAATCAAAGTTTCTGTCAACAAGTTGCCAAGCTCAATCATGTAGTACATATGAAAGGGGCAAAAGCAGAAAATGGTTTGCTTTGAACAGGAAGACAGCGCTTACAAATACCAAAAATAATTACCATTATAAAAGGAGTAAAAGCAGAAAACTTACTGCTTTAAATTGGAAGACGGTATTTAGCAGATACCCAAATTAATTATCATTTTTCCTGGGGTGTTGATTCAAAATAAAGAACTACCTTTGCAGCTTCATCTCATTGCTTTAACTAGTGCAAAAATACTAGGAAGAGATGGAAAATACCTTCTTTTCCAGTGATACAGACAACCATTTATCTATTTGGCCATGCTTCCCAGACAGAAAAGTTCGATGATAGAAGTATCCAAGCAATTTGGGGAATCTTCGAGCCAAATAGTACATCAATTTTCTTTTACGCGTCCATTTTTCCCAAGTTCTGGACATCTCGTCCTTAGTCATGCTTGAGTCGTATGGATTAACCAGTGGAGCAAACATGGCTGCACCTGTAATAACATACATTAACACTTCGTAAAATTTCCAAGATGCATATAATGTCCTACTGGTAATTTAATAGAATCTTCCTTGACGAGTAGCAGGCAGGATGATGCTTACAAGTGCATTTCACTACCGATGAGCACAGTTTCATCGCAATGTATTCTGGTTTTGCACCATGGAAGGCCATGCACCCAATTGGGAGGGGATTGGAACAGTGGGGTTCACAATTTGTGTTTTGTTCTAAATACATTTTATTACTGTCCTTGAAAAGTATATTTAGGAAATTGCATTAAAATTATATAAAATATTTCCCTCCCAAATTTTCGTACTTTCTCTCTGTGCTAAGTACAGCATACCTGCGACTCGATCTGGAATGTACTTTAGAGCAGCCCAAGCATGCAATGAACCACCTGAATGTCCAACAACCCAGAATTTGCCATTTATTCCTACAGCATCTGTTAAGTATGACATATCCAGAGCTGAAGTGTTAAGGTTTCTGCTAGGATGGGGATCACTCTCTCCAAAACCAGGTAGGTCATAGGTAATCATTCGAACACCATACTCTTCCAGTAATAAAGCTTTGACACCTGGTATACCTTTCACATGAGAATTATAAAAAATATTAATACCTCATAGCATCATAACATGCATTGGAACTTCTTTATCAAATTTTTAAACAACATCAACAATATTCAGTAGCTAGTAGTACCTGTAAGGCGAGAAGACAGGGAACTATGTGGAGCAATTAGTGAAAATCTTGCTTTGTCAGCAGGAACACCCAGCTCAAGATATGCCATGTATCTACCATCTGGAAGAAGTATACGGGCAGCACTAGGAGGATGTACCTTAACCTTTTTCATCATTGGATTTGGACTGTCATGTTTACTATTTACATTCAGAACTGCACATATTTATAAAAAAACAATTTCTTCACGTGATTAACGAAAAAAGAATAAGCAGAGGCGCGGCTACAAAACAGGAAATCTGGTATGAAAGTTCTTCCTTTTGGAAGTGCAAAATTTCAAATTATCAAAAAGGTTAAGTGGCGTCTAAGAAATAATAGTTGAGTAAATAAATAGGTGGATTAATGTCTAAAGACCAATCTAAAAGTCTGCACTCCATATAATCATTCCGAGGACATAAATCTTGCTACAATTTCCAAGTAAAATTTAAAGTTGTATCGAACACAAATCTGCTCACATTGACCAAATGTTTTGCAACACAGACACTAGAACAATTTAAACAGAAAGGAAATAGGATCACTTTGATTACCTCCTTGACCAGCCATCATATGTGAAATAACAGGTCAGTGATTAATGTATTTCAAAGTGTAGTCTTGTGTTGTAAAACATTACTTTCAAACATTCCCAAAAATACTGAGAAAAATTGGCCGCCACCAAATGGTGGAAATTAATGATGTAGATCACAATTGTAGTTCGAGCCACAGTAATAAGTTACTCCACTCATTTAATCTACTCGTGCTAGACTAAAACAGTCACCACCCTTCACATTTCACTATAGCAAGAACTTCACTAAAATCCACTTAATGGAGCTTTATCCAACTGCTCGGATTCAATTCCACACCGCCTTCGAAACACTTCTAAGAAGTATTCACCATCTATAGTATAAAGTGCAACCCAATAGGAAAAATAAAAAACCAAAATAAAATTGAGACTTGGTAATCCAACAATTATTAGCAATGCCATATAAGAATCGTGCAGTTATTATAAATAAGTCATTTTACAGCAAAAACATACTAAAATCTTCGAGAAATACCAAATTACCTGCAATGGAAAGGATAACAACAAAGAAAACAACCGGCCAAGCATGCCCCGGATTGCGATCCTCCGGCAAGAACTCATTTAGAGAACTCAGTTTCTCCGAAATCTCTGCCAACGGACCTTTGGTTTTCTTCACAATGTAAGAGTCCTCAGTCAGTAACGTCTGTTGTACCACATCTTTACATCCTCTGCCTAATTCCACTACCATTTCTCCCCACGCCGTGGCAAATCCCTTAAGTTGATCCTTCAAACTCTCCGGTTCCGCCGCCACCGCCGATTCACTTCCCAGCGACTTGAAGACTGGTTCCTTTGTCATAAATTCGTTCGCCGAAACTCCAATTGCTTTGTCGGTGAATCGGATCCCCGGATCTACTAAGCTCGCCAGCTCCTCTCCCCATGAGTTAGATTCTGCTGTTACATCCATCCTTTAATATGCACAAGTACATAAAGTATACGTATAGCCACTAGAAATCTTACTGATACGCTCAAATTAACAGCGAAAAACAAGTAGATTTAACAAAATGAGAAGCTAAAAATCAAATTAAAATATATAAGTTCCTGTGAAGTGTGATTATCGTGCATATGCATACTATGTATAAATGTTTTCTCTTTTAGAGAGATTAACGAGTGTAAAGATTCAGAACAATTTTCCAGTGTCTTAATTCCTTTTAATACATAATTATATACAGATATATTTGAATCATGAAGTAAGTATTTGAAAGATCTGAGTGGATTTTGAGAAAGGAAGAGCAATTAAGAGATTCAGAACAATATTGAGAAGAAATTCAATGTGACTCGGATCAAATATTCAAATTCCTCGGAGCTTCTGAATTAAGAGATTCAGAACAATATTGAGAAGAAAAATATACTACTTCTAATGCGAATTGCATTAAGGGATCCATTTTAATTTTAGCTGCAAGTTAAAATTTTCATCGCTGCTCAGTTTCAAACTCACCACGTTAGATGAAATAATATTTTTCATCACGTCGATTCTTTTTCAAACGCACATTTTCCGTCGATCTACTATTCTAAAATATGTTATTCCAAAATAATGTGGCTCAAACACACGATTGATGTAATTTTATCTTGTTTCCCTTCATCAATGCATTAAAAAAATAATATTATACATAAATTCAAATTTTTTTTTAATCACACATTCTCGATTAATTGCCTCGATTGAAATGTTTTGAGAAATTGTCCGCCGTGTTTACCTTACCGAGTGCGGTGGTCCAATTGCTTCAGTTAACGGTTGCCACCTGCAAAATGATGTCAGGACTTTCTCCCCCGTTGTACCTCAGGTGTGAAAATCAGTAATCGGTTTGTAAGAGTAGGAAGATAGTATAATGTGAATTCACGTAATTCGAATTTCAAGAAGAAAAAACATTTCTCACCTTAGATCTATTTATAGGTACCTGTGGCTACGCGTGCGTTTGGCGATTGCTGGTGCCACGTGTCGCATGTAAGTCTTCCCACTTCTCCCATGTTTTGATGAAATGACTTGCACTCCTCAAGTGGTTGATTGTTCCAACGTTCGTTATGGACGATTTTTGTCTAGCACATAGTCATTTGTATGGTTAAGGGTAGCGTTGATCTCATGCGATAGACATGAGGATTGTAGCATAACCTCATGGTGGTAGGCGATCTCATGGGGGTCCATGGTCCAATGGAGGTAGACAACCTTATACTAGTAGATGGGCCGCGTGAATGTAGAGGGCCTCATGAGGGTCGACGGTCTCGTCGGGATGATGGCTTCGTGATGGTAGACGTGTAGCGTTTTTTCTTAGAGTGTTGATCTTATTTGTCCGCGTGGTTAATTAACAATGTCATATTATATCACCAATGATCATTGAACTTATCTATGTATCTTCGATTGTTTACTGAACTTTATAATGTCGAGTTTTGATCACTAAAATTATCTAAACGTTCAATGTTATTGCATAACATCCGTTTCAAACCATTAAGGAAAAGAGTGACGTTGCAACGGAATGCACATGTGGAGCCCATCACATCGAACTTTGAAACACATCTTTATTTGTTCATTAAACATTGAAATATGTTTTTGATTCCTCACTATATTTTGAAAAACATTTTTCAAATGCTCACTGAAGTTTGATATGGTCGAATTTTGGTCTTTAAACTTATAAAAATACGTCAACATATTGTTCGTTAAAAAATGTGTACCGTGAGCACGGATCGAGTAAAAGTAATAAAGTGGAGAAACGAGTTCGGGTTGTCTATCCCACGAGAATTGATTACTCAATTACACAATAGTTAATTTTAATTTTATCATATTTTTGTAGAAGTGAAGTAATATTAATTATTTGAAAAGTTCAAATTTATTGCGTGTTTCGTTGCAAAATTCAAATTTTATTTTAATTCAATTTTAACAATTAAACATACAATAAATTTGATTAAATTTCAAACGATGAAAACAATTTAAAATTCTACAACAATATGTTAAATTAAATTTAACTATTGTAGAATTGAGTAATCATTTATCGTGGATCGACCACTGGGCTCATTTATTCCCTTTATTATTTTTATGTGACATGTGTGCATGCGGAACACATTTTTTAACGAACATGTCAACATTATTTCGATCACCTCAGACTTCAGCGAGCAATCAAGTACGTATTGAAGACGTTTTCAAAATTTAGTGAGCAATCAAAGACGTGATAATTTGTTAACAGTGTGATGGGTTGTCATATGTGCATTCCATTAATCACGTCATTAATTCCGTTAATGGTTTGAAACGAATATTATAGGCCCTGTCTGGTGAAAATTGTTTTCAGCTTTTGATTGATTATTGGAACGTTATGTGGGGGCCAGCCTCTCACAAGAAGTCCAAAGTTGCGGCTCAACAGGTGGAAATGTGATTAAAATTGGGGAAATTTTTTTTACCAGACAGAGCTATGTCAGTAAGTAACGTCCACTGTTTGAACAAGTTTAGTGGCCGAAATTTGGCATCTTAAACTTCAGTGATTAATAGAAGACACGGTCATAAGTTTAGTGACTATTAGGACAATTAGCTCCACATCCAAAAAAATTACTATTACAAAATATATTTTTCTAAAATATCCAATGAATTTTAATGCATTTTTGAATATTGGATTCACGAAGACATGTAATAGTGACTGCTATAAAAGAATAGCATTATTCAAATGCAAGACACGTGTAATGTTCGGTAAAAAGATTTAAGTCATTGTTTGTCTTCCTCTAAAACAACTCTTTAATTCTTGTATTTATTTTTAACTACACATTCACATAATAAAATATTATGCTGATAAACTCAAAACTTTTTATTTTTAGATTACACGTTCTCCCAAAAATCACTATTCAAAACATTATTTTTCTCAACAATGACCGTCGTTGAACAAGGGCTAAATTGTCCAAAAAGTAAAATCAACAACGCCATGTTCAAACCAATCAACATCGCGTCTGGTTGAAAGGATAAAATCGTTTATACAATGTAACACAACGTTAACGATATTTAGAATCTTTTACCCATTTTGTGGCGGATCATTCCAAATATAAAAGTTAAATCTATTAAAACATTTTAAAATCATTAAATTAGCTTAAAGAAAAGGTTAAAGCTATTTGTCAAATTTATTGATGGAAGGAACAAAATATTTTATTTTCACACTTGTTCATCTTTAACAAAGCATTTTAAAAAAATAAAAAATAAAAAATTATGGTTTCACATTCCTTTTTTGCTTTAAATCGTTTCTTGATTTTCCAGGAAAATGCTAACTTTTAGTCCAAGCAGTAATTGACCATTGCTCATAAGAATCAAATCTTCACCTAAAAAATTAATAGGAAAAAGGAAAGAGTGCACCCAGTCGAAATTTTGGTGATAGTTGAGTGACCATGAAGGTAATTTACCCGACACTGAAATCATCACTCAGTGGTCCGTCATCGGAGAAATTGATTTGGAATCCGGATCCGAAAATTACTACATGAATAGACGGACCCATTAATGGACGGACCCTATTGGACGTTTTCGAGCTTCGTACTGAGCTGCACATTGCAGGTTTTGTACGTTACGGTGATGGCGATGGGGCGCTATTACCCAGATGACGATAATTATCTGCCACGTGGTCTCTGGAAAAGTACCGGTGATGCGGCCAGGCTCCGCCTATTGCTATAAAAAAAATAATAATAATAAAAATTTAACCATGTTTGACAATTATTAAAATAAATTTTTTTTTTCAAACTTATTTTTAATTACACGTTCTCATGATAAAATATTTCTCGTGTAAATTTTTTTTAAAAAAAATCCTACTTTTTTACCACCTATTTTTCAAAAAATCAGTATTTCGAAAATTAATTTTTTTTTTCCGAAACGGGTTAAATGCGATAATTAGAATCTTTTGTAAAAGCTTATGCAAACTACTATTACCGGTTGCAAGTTAGCGTATGAAATGACATGCGGGTTGCCGCGAGATCACGTGACGAGAATGCTCCATTATCACTGTTAGCCCTATTTGACACATATTTTTTTAAAAGTCATTTTCAATCATATATTTTTTAATAAAATAATATTTTTCATTACATCAATAATTTTTTCTTACTTTTTAATCACATATTTCACATCATATCACTATTTAAAATATAATATTTCCTAAATAATATTCATCAAACACCCTTTAAAATGATCAATTTAGGATCAGATTTGATGCCAATCTAACACTGGACAACAATTGAACTTTATGTGTTTGAGCAGTGATAAATGAGTAATGTTATTCATCCCCAGTGAGGTTACAAATACAGTCTATGTGATAGGTTAAATAAAAGATAAAATTAAATGACTCATTTAATTTCACTTATCATTAAATGCCACATAGACTGTGTTTGTAACTCCAGTTGGGATGAATAGCATTACTCATGAAAAAATGGGTGGATGTAAGCTCTGTTTGAGCTCATTTTTAGAAACAATTTTTTTTTTAAAAAAAATGAATTTTTAGAAATTAAGGCTCAAACAAGTGCATAATAATGAACAGTAATTCGAACATTTTCCTTTGCTACTCAAAACCTCCAGGCTCCATCAGTCCATCTATTGTGTTTCTTGGGGAGTTAATTAGTGTCTGAGCCCTATTTTTGAAATAATAAATTTTGCAATAGTGATTTTTTAAAAATGTATAATTAGAAAGTAGGAAAAAATTGAGTTTACGTGTAAAATTATTTTATTGGAAGAATGTGTGATTAAAAATAAATTTGGGAAGATGAGTTTTTATATAATAAGTTTGATCCCAATTTTTTCAAAAAATATATTTTATAATTGTGATTTTTGAGAATGTGGTTAAAAAGTATGAAAAAAAAATTGAATTTCCGCGTAAAATTATTTTATTGAAAAATATATGAATAAAAAACAAATTTGAAAAAAAAAATGAGTTTTAATAAAATTGGGGTCAAACATGGGCTAATGTGGCTTAAAAGAGGGGCTAAATGATTAGCCACAAATATTTATATTAGATTACTACTTGCTCACTCAGAAATAAAAATTTTTGAATGCTCGCTCACTTTTACATAATTATACCAATCGGTCAAAATTCCATTCATCAATGTGGGAAAAAAAATTCTACATGATGAATGGATATTCTATGAGACAATTAATGATGTGTACATTATATTATTTTATTAAAGAACGTGTAATTAAAAATAAGAAAAAGAAAAATTTATTTTAAAAATAATGGGTACCAAACAAGGACTTAATTACTATTTGTTCACTCAAGCTTAAATATCTTTCACCTTTGATTATTTTCTGCTCACTCGAAAATAAAATATTATCGTTTGCTCACTCACATTCATACAATGTTATATATCTATCATCCATCTTAATTTTGTTTTTATACCATTCAATTTGTTTATATAATTTTCATGATTTTGGAATAATTTTTGCAAATTACGTTGCCCACAAGTAGGAGTGGGCAAAATCCGATTGAACCCGCCAAATCGCCAAAATCGAACCAAACCGACCGGGTTAGGTCGGTTTTTTTTTTTACACGGGTTGAGTGGGTTGATTGTGTATGCGGTTTGGGTTGGGTCGGGTTATGAGTTAACTCATGAAAATCGAATAAACCCGCTTAACCCAATCTGACTATATTTATGAACTTTACAAGTGTCATAATGTTGTTTAGACGAAATTGAGGCACTATGTTTCTTTATACAACCTCCAATAACTATAATATTTAGAAAAATTTAGATTAAAATGTTAGTTCTTGCTGAAAAAATTTTGTGCAATAATTGAAAATTTTGAGGAAACCACACACAAATTATATATTACTAATTAACTAGGTTCTATATACGCAAACACGATGCATGAGAAGTTTTGAATATCAATTTGTCCATGACATGGAAACTCTTGAATAATATTATAAGACTAGGATATAATGCATTTTACGAAAAATAGTATAAGCTATTTTTTGGCTTCATATAATTTAATATCAATTTTTCCATATAACATTTTTGGGTATGAAGTGCCAAAATAATTCAGAT
>CAIGRH010178562.1:0-19270 GCA_903798295.1 Fraxinus nigra | reverse complement strand
GTTGTGGGGTGACATTGGTATAAATAATTAATGTATATTATATTATTTTTTAATATATTTTAATATTTAATTAATATATTTATCACTTGATTTTTGAAATATTTTAATAAGTTTGTTATTTTTGAAATGTGAACTTTAAAACTAAGAGTTATGTATTGTTCCCTTATTATTGTGGTATGGTTGGTGGATGGCCTGTCTGCCTGCCTGCATTAATATCGGCTTCTAGTATACCTCATTTTTAAAATTTGATTCACTTCTCTTTTTAGCAGCCAAACTTCTGACAATTACAAAAGTAAGGCAAACCACATTTGGATTTACTTAAAACAAAAAATAATGGTAGTTTTTAAGCAAACTCTAAAGATTACGTGCTCAACACCAACAGACAGAAGACTTCCCAACTCTCAAGATTAAATGCACTACTCATATTTTGTGGTAAAACTCACCTTTAAAACGGGATTGTAAGGGTTTGGACGTCCAATGTGCTTATAACCCAGAAATTCAGAAGGGATGGGGGTAACTGAAGCTGGAGAAGCAGGACACATGCTAGCACATTGCTTAGTATATTTCTGATCGGAGAATTCAGCGTGTGCCCGGCCTCTCCATCTTCAGCCCTCTCCTATTGTAATGGAAGTACGACTCGCATTGATCAAGCCATTGATAAAGTTAAGCAGGTAATTGCAGGCACTGTGCTAATTACTTGTAATGGGATGTACTTGGAACTCTAAAATTCTTTTAGTACTTCTGATGGTTTAGGAAATGCCATAAGATGCAGAATTCATTTTAGTCTTTGATACCTTATTTATATGATATAAGTTCTGCTACATGATTCTTTTAATGCCACACAAAAATCAACTACAGACAATTGTCTCATAACTTGTATACAAAATTTAATAAAGTACGGTAAAATTATTCATCAAGAACTTTATTCGGAATTTCGATAAACCATTGAGTTACAGATTACTCAGAACTCAACTTCATGAATCCAATTTCATGACTAGATTTTGGACCGCATAAGAAGTTCAGGACAATGCATTTGCTTCTGTTTCTACTCGAACCAGGTTAGCGTAGATTCCATCAAGGTGGGAAGCCATTAACTCGTCATGGTTTCCATATTCTGCCACTGCGCCATCATTCAAAACAGCAATATAATCAGCGTCTCTAATTGTTGACAGTCGATGGGCCACCACGACGGTGGTGGCTTGCTTAGACAGCTTCTTGAGCGCATTTTGGACATGTTTCTCGGATTCCAAGTCAAGTGCACTGCTAGCTTCATCTAGTAATAGAATCTTTGATTTCTTTAGCATAGCCCTTGCTATTGCGATTCTCTGCTTCTGCCCACCTGATAACTGAACCCCACTCTCACCTACCTGTAGCAAAATGACAACAATGTAATTACATTGTTCGTGATAATATGCATCCAATGCTTGCATGGTAAGTGGATTGTACAACATTGGATAGTATTAAAGATGAATATGCCAATCCTGTCAGATCACAGCATACCACACACACTTGATATTTATAAAGTCCAAAGCAAACATTAGCAAAAACGGTTTTCTTTGTGAATTCGAACTTACCTCTGTTTCATAGCCTTGAGGAAGGCTGGAAATGAACTTATGAACATAAGCTTCTTTTGCAGCAGTTTCGATCTCAACCCATGAAGCATTAGGATTCCCGAATGCAATGTTCTCTCTTATGCTCCCAGCAAATAATGCCGGCTCTTGACCCACTAAAGCTGTTTGCTTTCTCAACCATTTCAAATTAAGCTCTCTCAAATCGACCCCTTCCAATAGTACCTTTCCCCTAATTGGATCATAAAACCTCTGTATCATCCATATCACCGTTGACTTTCCTGATCCACTTCCCCCTACAAAAGCTACCATTGTTCCCCCTTTTATCTTGATATTGAAGTCCCTTAACACAATTATTTCAGGCCTAGATGGGTATGTAAATGTCACCATCTTGAAGTTGACATCAAATGGCTTTGAGCTTCCAATCTTCCTACCTTTCTGACTATCACTGTCTATTTGAGGCTTACGATTAAGGATATTGAAAACAGATGGTATTACAGTTGAAGCCATGGAAGTATCTGGAGCAAGTCCAGCAAGTTGTCCAACAGAAAATGAGCTAAGGACAAGTATCAAGAAAATCTTATATACATTTCCAAAGTCTGTATACCCTTCTTTTACAAGGTAAGCACCAAAATAGAGAGTTAGGGTGTAAGCTCCATACATGACACCTTGAGAAATGCCAAGAGCTAATCCAAGAATTTGTGATTTTTTGATGGACAATCTTTTAGGCTCAGATAAAGCTTGATCGAAAGATTGAACTATGCGTTCTTGTGTTCCAAATGTGGTCACTGTTCTTACATTTGACACAGCACCCGCAGCAATATTGCTAGCCCTGGCATATGCACCATTATCTAATTTTGGCCCTACATTGATGATTAGATTGAAATAACTAGCACCCAGTGTGAATGGAGTGAGAGCAGTAGCCAACAAAGCTAATCTCCACTGAAGATAAAATGACACGCCAAGGCCAACAGCTGCTGCACTTAAGCCCATTAGCAGAACGGAAAAACGATCACCAAGAATGGACCGGAAACTGACACAATCTATCGAAAGCTTAGACACGAGTACCCCTGTAGAATTCTCACTGAAATCAAACCAACCGGGTTCTTGTCTTAATATAGCTCGAAGCAGAAAATCCCTTACTCGTCTAACGAGCCTTGTACCGGCCCAGCCACAAAAGCCTTGCTGGAGTGTCATGGAGATTATACAACCAAATCCTAGCCCAATCAGTACATAGCAAAGGTATCTAACTTCCTTTTTCAACTTATGCGTGTTGGTAAGAAAGTAGACTTTAAGCGCTTGGCCAAGAACCAAGGGAAACGTGGAGAGAATTGCACCTGCAAGCATACCCATGAGCAGTCCCACCAGAAGCATGGTAATTTCAGGTCTCTGCAGGTTCCAAATATCTTTAAGTCGATATTTTCTCAACTCCAGTTTCGTTTCTCCTTTCTCCTGTACTTGATTTTCTAGCATCGATTTCAGGTAGTTGGATCTTGATATTTCATACACAGCCTTTGTCCTTGATATATCATGCATAGATTTTTCATTCTGGGTAGAATCCAAATTGGTTGGAACTTCATTTTCCTTCAAGACAGGTTGTGCTTCTGAAGCCATCTTGACAAGATTAAAATAAGATCCAGCTTTTTCCATCAGCTTCTGATGGTTACCTATCTCAACTACAGAACCACGGTCGAGCACAACAATTGCGTCAGCGTTGCGGACTGTAGCCAGCCTGTGAGCAATTACAATGGTAGTTCTGCCTACGGATATCTTATCAATGGCCTTTTGAACCACACTTTCGGATTCTGGATCTAAGGCACTTGTGGCCTCATCTAAGAGAAGAATTGTAGGGTCTTTTATCATAGCTCGAGCAAGTGCAATACGCTGTTTTTGACCACCAGAGACCTGTGTTCCACGATCCCCAACCTGCAATCGGAATTTTGATGATATAAGTGGATCAACTTGCGTATGTGCTAAAAATTATTCTCAAGTGTAATTGACCAAGAAAATTTCCACATATCAACCTCAGTATCATAGCCTTGTGGAAGGCCACAGATGAACTTGTGAGCATTAGCTGCCATGCAAGCTTTAATAGCCTCTTTCTTGGTGGCATGCTCCTTCCCCATCATAATATTTTCTAGTATGGTTGTTCCAAAAAGGGCAGGTTCCTGACCAACCATGCCTATCTGATCTCTTAGCCATTTAACTTGCAATGTCCTTAAATCATGACCATCCAAGGTGACGTAACCTGCCAAAATGACATGAAGGTTAGTAATAATTCATAATCAGGTAGCTTTAGTGTTTCGTAATAATGAAGTTCATGAATGTACCCTGGATTGGATCGTAAAACCTCTCTATAAGAGCAAATATTGTTGACTTGCCACCCCCACTAACACCAACCAGTGCTAGAGTCTTTGAAGACGGTATCACTAAGTTAAGAGATTGGAGAATCGGGACAGTTGGACGAGATGGATAAACAAAAGAAACGCATTTGAACTCAATTTTTCCTTGCGTACTCGATGGCTTCCTTCCCTCGGGACTGTAAGGATCAATTTGTGGTATCCTGTCAATAACTTCAAAAACTCTGCTAGCTGCTACAGTTCCTTGCGCAAATTGTGCGAAGTATGATAGTGCCATTGCCAATCCCCTTCAGAAAGTAGAGACGTTAATCAGAGCCTTATTACTTCATGAGGCAATTAATATGAAGTGAAAACAAAGATCCTTGCTTGCTATACCTGCCGCCAACATTGACACCAAAGAAACATGCAATGGCATTACCTCCTTTGAGTTCTCCCTTCGCCACTAAAATTGAGCCATACCAGAATGCCAATGCCCATGTTGAATAAGTAACCAAATAAATTATCCCCATTCCTGCACCTTTGGCAAACCCAATTTTCGCCCCTAAGGGCACTGATCTCTCGAGCAAATCGGAATATTTTGTAGCCAAGTTATCCTCGGCTACAAAGGAAAATACAGTTCTTATAGAACTTATGGCTTGCTCTGCAATGCTACCAGCTTTCCTGTAAGAGTTCTTCAGAAAAAGAAACGGAATAA
Source organism: Fraxinus nigra (assembly GCA_903798295.1). Taxonomy (NCBI): domain Eukaryota; kingdom Viridiplantae; phylum Streptophyta; class Magnoliopsida; order Lamiales; family Oleaceae; genus Fraxinus; species Fraxinus nigra. Next base: position 14,648 of record CAIGRH010178562.1, on the reverse strand, counting down.
GTTCAGTAATAAATGGATAACAAAGAATAGGGAGTCTAAGAATATTTAGGCATTGTTATCCTATAATCGATTTGTCTAACCTCTTCTTTTGCAGTTAGGCCGCCATAGATACCCTTATAAGCAATGCCACAGAACATCATTAATGGGGTGACGGCGAAAACTGCCAGAGAAACCTTCCAAGATCTCAAGAAACCAACCACGTAACCACAGATGAAGGTGAATATGTGATGAACAAAATGTGCTATCTGTATTGTAACAAAATGTTCAAATTACTATGCGAAAACTTCATGCATAAGTTGTCCATTACACAAAGCAATAGACGAAAAAATGTCAGTTTGATTAACCTTCTCCCCCATCACTTCCTGGATTTGTGCGACATCGCTTGAGATTCCATGCATGATATCACTGGTACTAATCTCCGTGTCGAAAAATCCTATGTCTTGTCGAAGAACTGCTCTCAGGTATGCTGTTCTTATTCTATGAGCCGATCTTTCCCCCACCATTCTCCAGCAAGTAATCTCTGCGGTCAGAAAGAAAAAATAATATTTTCGTCAATAAACGTCATATCAAAATTGGATAAAAGGAAAAAAAAAATGGTCCATTACCCAAGTAAGCTCCAAACCCTACAAGTGCTGCCAATCCAGTCATAAGCAAGCAAATCTGTATTGCATTAAACATCTCAGAATTGCATCATTAGTTCCTCAAATGACATCTTGATCGTGTGGTTGCACTATCACAAGCAGTATTAAATAACAGTAAATTTGAATTTATAGGATTATATCTTCTTCGGATCAGCTATTTATGAAAAGTTATTACCTTGTCCACTTCCTTCATCATCTGATGTTTGTCATTGTTTTGTCCTCGGGCAAGTTTGTTAACAAAATTTCCAAAAAGATAAGAATACCAAGGAAGAGATCCCCCATTGATAAATGCTCCCAAACAACCTAATAACACAAGAACTAAATCGAACTTGGTTGAATACTTGAACAAGCCGAATAGCCCAACTGACTGAGGTGCCACAGCATCATCTTCGTCATCATCCTCTTCACTGAAAGCTGATTGCGGACTTATGTCACCATATCCATCATTAACTCTATGTAAATAATTAGGGGACTGCTTGTAAGTGCCAATATTTTGGCTGTGATTCTGTTGACTATTATCAATATAACTATGTTGTGACATTTCATGATGATTTGACATCCTTCCACGATCATCCTTAATCTTTTCTTCAATATAAGCATGTGATACAGAAAACCATCGCGGTTCTTGATACTGCTGGCAGTCGCGATAAGTCTCTATCAAGCGCCTTTGACGACTGATGTCATCATAATCAGTCATACTATGCTCGTCTTTTTTAGCCGAAGTACCAGGATTTCCAGCATTCCCTTCGTTGATACTTGCCATGATTGGAACTTTACTAGATTTTGCTGCATGTTCACCAAAAGTGTAACTCGTCCTGAAAATTGAATCCTCGTTGTCTCTGGCAACATGACTCTGGAGCTCAAGTCTCCCCGAAGGGACTGGATGATACCCTGAGTGAGAATTATCGTAGTATGGATTAGAAATGCTATGGAAACCACCATAAGTACGTGACAGATAATAATCATTAGCTGATCTCCTGAAAATTCTGCTACTGGTACTAGCCGGAGTAGCAGCACTGGATGTAAATGGACTAAGTGCAGACCCAAGGTTACGGTTTTCTTGCCATCCTGTTGGTTCAAACTGCCACGAGAGTTCACCTTGCCATGACCTGTCATAATCAGAGGCAAACGGGGTGGATGGAGTGGGGTTCTGCCTTCTACGAGAAGTCTGATATTGAGAGAACTGGTAAGAGCTGGAACTTGAAAATGAGGTGACCAGATACTGAGACTTAGCTGGAGTTGGATTGCGTGGTTGGTGAGACGAGGATTTCTCGATCTCAAATGAATGTCGATCCATTATGCCCTCAGACAGACAGAGCGAGATTGAGAGAGCATAAGCATATATCAGCTAACTAGCTGTCCTATGAAGCAATGTAAGGAAGACTAGGGATGTGTGCTTTCGACAGTTCTGATGCTCTCACACAGCATCAAAACTTAGTTTTTACCATCAAAGTCTTTGCATTCATCAATTTGCCAGCTTACAGTCTTTGTCCTGTCATATTTGATTGTTTAAATTTGGACACGTTCGTGTTTCTTTCTAGTATTTTATCTCTAACTGTTGACCTGAACTTCCATGTAATAAAACAACTTAATATTTACAGGCCGGCTTTGTATTAGCAAAGAGTTAGCCGGCAAATTGGCAGAGTTTCTTGTTTGGTTAGAACAACTCAAAAACATTATCAGTACTTTGTGGCTGTTCCTTTGTTCATACTTCACAAGTCTTCTCTTAAAACAAATTACGATTCAATAAGACAACCAAAGATATGCAAAAAATAAGTTACTTATTCCCATTAATTAAAAGCATGTTTAGCACTATATCATTTTATTCGTTATTTCTTTCTAATAAAATTTTAATTATTGCATCTTTAAATTCAAATAAATAACACTCAGCATCACTCAAATGCTCCCAAATATAAATAAATAAAAGTCAGCAACATTCTTGGTCATATGCACACTATCGGATCAACAAAGGAACCTAAACCCCAAAAAATGAAAACAGGAAAGAAATATAATATAGGACAACCTGCTGTAAAGTCTATTTTGACATATTAGTATGGACTAATATGGCCCAGAAGAAAATGAAATTGTTCTTATTCGATAACCCTATGAATATCTGGACCATATCAAATTAGCCTTTGTTTATAAGACTAGAAAGAATGAAACAATGCTGCATAGCTACTCAGTTCCAAATGCAATGAAAATAATTGCAACAGCAAGAGAAGATGATATATCATAATAACAGTCTTCCACAAGCTGTTATGCTCTCACAATCACATTGATTCTTCTTTAAGCTTGTCAATATTCGAATTCAATGCGTTCTCGTACTGCCTACTTCCATCATTTGCTATTGTATTTATAATAATCTATATCCCCAGTGATGGAGGCAATCCCAAGCATTTGAATTTGTACACTGGACAACCTTTCTCCTGGAAAGAACTATCTAGGCTTTGTTTCACTTCCCTTGTTCCGGAATGGTGATAATGAGAAAAACGATCTTGGAGCTGTAAAACCAGAATGAGGTTTATAAGATATACCAAGAACATTGTTATTTGTTAAATCTTCTTTTAGGAAACTACATACAAGAAGTTTTAGAAGATTTGTGTTGTTGCCATTGCCAAAATAAAGAATATATCTTAACAATCCTATATGTTTAGAATAAAATGCTCTGCAAACTTATCCATTTATTAACTATTTAGTCCAGCTTCAACGTCAAAAGTAGCATTTCTTTATAGTACTCGCCTCACATATCACTAAGCCTCTGTAAAGCAAATTTATAATTCATTTATAAACTAGTCAAATTTCGTTTTCAACCCCATGTTCCAATGGACCACCTACAAGCACTATCCACTTATTCGTCACTCATTTCTATCTATTTATAAATTAAAATTGTTTATCCTCAATACAGAACTCGAGGAAAAGTTAATTCTTAAACATGTGATTTTAACAACTAAAAGCAATCAGAATCTCACAAGTAAATTTACAGATATTTTTTACATTGGGTGTCGTTTCAATTTGTCTCCCCAACTTAAGTAGATTGATTTACTCGAAATTTGAATCGGGATGACAGTATAGGCTTTAGGAGCAAAAATAGAAGTGAATGCCAATCAAAAGCAAGAGCTATCAGTCCGATGGCCAGTGGATCAAAGCAAGCTCATTAACCTCTATATCTCTTTTATTTGAGCAACAACACCAAAGCACCCAATGTAACGTGCAGTGATGTGTTTATTTTTCGGGTCATACCATTTACCAAGTTGCTGATAAGAAAACATTCTTAAATTTGTAAATAAGTCACCTTTAATCGAGCTTCCAGACATCTGGTCCTCCTGCTTGAAATTAGTAGGAGGTGCTGGGATAGAATTGTGTGTAGATTGAACTGTAAGAAGAAAAAGGCATGTATAAATCAATTGAATATTGAAGGAAAATATAAAAAAGTCAAGAGACTGAAAGAACTGGGGATGAATAATACATCAAAACAAAGCTAAGTCACAGAAACTACTGACCAAATCTTACTCTCAATCAAGCATTTTTACACGCCAATGAGAACTGTGGATTCAGTCAGTTGGAATTATTTTGCAATTTCACTTAAAAATCGGGAAGAGAGAGAGACCATTGTACCGAAATTGTAAAGGAGAGGAAACAGAACAAACAAATAGCGTGTTTGTGAAAAATGAACAGTGCATCATCAAGAAAAAGAGTGACAAATATAATATTTGTACTATGCTTCACATGTTTAGGCATGCCTTTCAAATAATTGTTCCAAAAATATTGTGCCATAAAACCCTGAACATAAATACTACTCACATTTCTGATTTCTGGAGCCCTTTTCAGAACATAATGTCGAAAGGGAGTTGACCACTGTATTTCAGAACTAGACACATATAACTGTTGGGTCCAAAACTTGCAAAACCGAATGCTATGGGTTTGTTGAAATTACATATAATTATTATGTGATGTTACTATGTAATTAAACTCAAACAAAAAAAAAACTAGGTGCCAAAAATAATTGATCGAGTAAACAAACAGGAAAAGTTAGTAGATAATGAAATATCATAATTCACCCTGTTCCTTGGAAAACTCTCTTTCATTGAAGCTATCATCAGAAGGTTGCGCTTGAGAACATTTCATTCTCGACTTCGTCAGATCTTCTGATGGCCTATTGGCAGGATCCCATCCATCTTCTGTATCATTGTCTCCTTCAGACGTGGTTACAGAGATCCAATCAACCAAACTCTCTGAGCCACGATTTTTCCAACCAAATTTTAGTAAGCTTTTAAATCCCCTCGTGATATGAGGTGAATTATTGGAGGAATGGGTCATAAATGTTGGCTTCTGAGATGTTCCCCATTTCTTCTTCATTTGAGCTGCATCAGTTTCTATTTGACGTAAAGAATGTGAATTCCATGATGCGGGACTTCCTACGGGTGAGTCCACTGAAGCGTCAACATCAGACATCTCATTAGAATAAGAAAATGGATTTTGAGTACTTGAGTTCCACGACATAGGACTTCCCCCAGGCCAATCTTGCATAGAATTAACAGGATGGAAGCTGGAAGGCATACTAGGCGGCAACTCAGCACCTAAAGCCTGCTCCAGTTGAGAAATTGATCTCATAGAATCACCGATTTCTGATCCAGAATTAAACGAACTCTCTGGTTCCAAGTTCATTCTTTCTTCCCCATTGTTTAAGTTGCTATTACCTTCAGGGTTCATGGTCTCACACCCTTCCCCTTCTTTATCACTAACCATGTTTACAAAGTCGTATTGCCCAGATGTCAGGTGACTCAGGTCATCATTTCCCTCATCAATTATAGGCTCGGACGACAACGAGTGTTCTTTCTTTAAAATACTTGCTCTAGCAGAAAATCCTCTGCGGCTACCCTTTTTGAGAAAAGGCCTGGTCTGAACATTGCTCAAAACTTCCTCATCAAATTTTAGTGGTGCCACAACATCACCATCAGAGTCCAGAGGAGACATTCCCCTGATATCTCTAGGATTTAAGGAGCTTTTTCTCAGCAAATGTGATCGGCGTAACTTATCCTCCTTGACAATTAGTGCTTCTTCACTCGTGCTTTTGCTGCGGGCAGAGATTTTTTCTTGTGGACGAATCATTTTACTGGTTCCACCGGAAGGTTTCGTATTTTCTTTTCTAAGGTCAGAAAAGATGGGGACAGATTGCGCAAGAGCATTTTCAGGTTTCATTCTTCGTCTCCCAGTATTCATACCAGAAACTTTGGTAGCAGCCCTTGGAGCAGGAGCTGCTAAGTGGCGAGATGTAGGATAGGACAAACTTTTAGTGGGTAAAAGTTTCTTTCCCTGCACACTCCTACTGCCACCATCCACGAAAGAGGTCGCATCTGATACCCTATTGTCACGAACACACTTCTGCTCTATAAACTCTAAAGCATTTTCTTCACCTTCACTGTTCCCAAATTCCAAATGTTGCTGTCAAAAGAAAACTTTTATATGGTCAGTTAAAAATCGCAGAATACAAACTCCAGTAAACTCCTAAAATAACGAAATGGATACAAAATAATGTTACCAATCATCAGTGGCATATATCTCTAGAATATGAATCTACCTGGTCCCTCATAATTGACTTGATGTTAAATGATCTGAGTCGCTCAGCACGTCGACGAGCACTGGAAACTGAATCATGTCTATCAGCAGATTCTGAAAGTTTGGTTTTCATCTCAGCTCTTCTCTGCTCAAGGCTATCCTTCATAGCCTTCAACTTCGCTTCTTTCTCCACTCTGTTGGAACACCATTCATCCCTTAGTTTAGCATCTCTTTTCTGTGTATACCTATCATAGAATTTCCCGCGAGAACCTTCTGAAACACTAAGCTCAGTGAAGTCTTTGTTTAAATCATCACTATAGTTCTGAGTGTCAACAGTTCCCACAGGTGGAGTAGCAATGAATTCAGTCTTTTTTTTAGGACTCCTGACAGATTCAGTTGATAGGTAACTGTCAGACAATTGTGAAAGAGATGAATCTGCTATTTGTTTAGGCCGAGTGTTAGCAGATTTGCCTCTAAGGGAAGTACTTGACTGATCTCCCGTGCCTCGTAGTTTATGCTCAGCAAAAAGCTTTTCAAGCTCAGTGGCTTTCGTTTTCAGATCCTTCAGTTCCTGGCTTCCTTTTGACTGCCTTACCCATTGAACTTGATTTTGATCTGGAGGAGGCGTTATAAATGAATCAAAGCCTTCCTGAGCTTGTGTCATCAATTTACCAGATAACGGTGTCCAACTATTTCCATAACCAGAACTCCTTTCTCTCAAAGCTTCTGTCTTCTCGATCTGTTCAGGTGCAGAAACTTGCCTCTGGAACTTCATTCCCTGGGCTCCAGAATCTTCGACTCTTGATGCAGAACTACCAGATACCTTCTTGGATAAGGCAATTTCTCTCTTTTCAATTTCCTTTCGTCCCCCCATGGATTCCGCTTCAATCCCTGTATAGCGAGCAGCAAAAGCCTCTTTAATCTTTGATCCAGTACCGCCCTCAACCGGCCCAGAGTCTCTCACTGTCTTCTGAGGAGCCTGAAAAATTGACTGTGGTTCAAAATTTTCACCTTGATTTCGAATTTCAGCCTGCCCACCAAGATCCTCACCACTCTGAGAACCCTTTAATTTTACTTCGTCTCTAAAACCAATCACTTCCTCACTTGTACAGCCAGGCGAAAACCTGAACTTCTCTTCTGAATTATCTTGATCCTTAGACCTGCCTATAAATGATCTTGACTGAGCCTTCCCATTCGTTTGATCTTTCGAACCATCACTTTCACTAGAAACCAAATCAGGATATACATTACTAGAATCAATAGTATCTTTCGACTTGTTAAAAGAAGAATTTTTCAAACCATTTTCACTAATTGGACCAAGACCCAAGCCTGTTGCAGTATTGGACTCCGACTTAACAGAATTTTTTGTATCATTTATGTCACCGGCGCCACTCCATCTCCTCAACACTGCCTTCTCCGCCACAGGGGGTGGCGCCGAGGATAGGTCAGATGACAGCCTCCGGAACTCAACACACTTTCCGACAACGGGCTTTGCCCCGCTCCAGGAATTCTCCTTCCGCTTATTTTCGAACAAACTTATCCGGTCCTGCACGCTGAGTCGCCTCGCCGCGGACTGAGTAGCCTGAATTGGCTCAACCTGATCAGAAGCTGAGCTCTCCTCTTTCTCATCAGTTGCAGCAACGGTATCAACGGTGGAACCTCGGCTGAAACTGCATCGTAACGGGGAGGCGACCAGCGGGGACTTCGGCTGTTGATATCCGGAGGATCCGTCATGCTGTTGAAGCGGCTCCGTAGGTGGCGAGGAGGCCAAATCGTCGCCGATTGACATGTCCGACCCGTATGATGATCGGACGACCCGATCGTTGGATCGGGACTTCCATGGGTTGATTAGGTGGGACCGCCTCTCCGACAACGATATGAACTTGCCGCAGGATTCGCTGTTGTAAAATATTACCAGCGAAATTGAGAATAATTATTTTTCACTTTTTTTTTAGTAATTTCCATCTTTTGTATATATTTTTTAAAGCCTATATACTTTTTAGAACAATTACAAAATATATCCCTGCATTTAGGGTGTATTTACAATTTGCATACTATAGTTTACAAAATTACGTTTTGTACAGTTATTGGTAATAAAACTTTTTGCAGTAATAAATGAAAATATTTACAAATTTACTGTCGTAAAAATAACTAAACATACCAACATATATCCTAAATTAAAATAACCAAATACGTCCTATATTTTTCATTACATAATACTTTATGTAACATTTATTATTCTTCAATATTGTAATTTCTATTACTCCATCATCAAAAAATTCAACTCTCCCTTACATCTATGTTTCTCATAAAGTAATTTTATATTGATTTTAATTCAAGACAATATTAACTCGATATATATTAGCTTCTGTTTGGTTTAATTAAAAAAATTGATTACAATTTAAATCAATGTCTATAATTAATTTTAATCACATATTTAATAAAACACATAACTTTTCAACTACACATTCCATTAAATTTTATCAAAATTTATTAAAAAATTGATTTTTATCTAAATCAAACTAAATAAGAAATTAATTTTAAGATGCATAATAATAAATAATATCATATACTAATTTTTTTTTAAAAAAAATTATTTATTAAACATAACTTATATTAAATGAAGATAATTAATAATTCCATTTGTCCATTTTATAATGTTGGAGATTTTTTTTTTATTATTTTTTTTGATGAAGTTTTTACTATTTTTTAATGAATAATATTATATAGCATCAGTGGTGATAAATAACATTACTTTTTTTTTAACACATTGTTCATTATTAAATTTATTTTCTTTTCATGTTGCTGTTTAAAGAAAATGAAAATAATAAATTTTGTAAACTTCACTAGTAAAAAAAAGACCATATTTCAAAGGAAAATACATTCCATACAAAATCATAAGCCTTCTAGTAATTAATTTTTAAAAAATAATAAAATAAATAAACAAATGGTAGGTAAAATGTTACATAAATTAATGTATAGAGTGCGATTTGTTATTTTTAATTAAGTGTACTTTAATTAAGTTAAAATGGATGGTGAATTTCGAGCGACTTAAATACAGAGGGCAAAACCGTCAAACCACTTTAACATTTCTCCTATTTTGTGTCCAATTTTGATGGCAACACTGACCGTTTTGGTTACGTGGGACCACATTAATATATTTCAAATAAGTTAGGAACTCATGACATCACTTTTGAAAGCCAAGAACCCATAACCACATTCCTTGAAAGGTTGAGGAGCCCAGCCATAATTTTCCCTATTCTTTAATTTAAATAATTAGTAATTATTGTTTGTTTCCATCCAAAAACACCCTAAATGTTTCAAAAGTCGAAGTTTGCAATAGTGAAAAAATTGCTAGTATAAATTAGACACGGTAGATGTCACGAGAATGCTAGTTTCTTTAGAAGTTTCCGTGCAACCTTCATGTGTGCATTCGTGTGCCCAAGTGAAACAGACACAAGAAAGGCATGCACATATAAGTGTGCAAATTGCAGCACAAGGCATAGTGGACCTGGGGCAGAATAATGAAATATACAAGGATTTTCAGAGTTCTTACTTCAGGCGATGTGCGCCAAACCTTTCTGCAAACATTTGAAGTTCCGAGACTGTTTTAACGTTGAAACCAGCAGCAGCAGCACGAGCATATTCCGTTGACAAGTCCTGCGTAACTGCATCAATTCTTACATCAAATGCTCTCAGAAGTTCCTTCCTGCCATTAATGGGGAAGGACATGTTAATTTACATAATGTAGCACCAATTACTACTAGCCAAAAAAAGAATGTGAAGAGAAAACGATCACTATAAACACTCTACGCATTGAAATACAACAGAGAATGAGAAATAAGATAAACAAAAGAAAGAGGTAGTACTTCGTCGCAGCAGCAGCAGTTGCACTTGCTCCACCTAGAGTAATTCATACAATAAGCAAGTCAGAGTAGCAACGAGAACTCCCTGACCAGAAATGGGCTTATAGGTAGTCACTATTCAAGTTCAGAATTACGGTTCAAATGACTAACAACAAGAGGGAAAAACTTGATCACGTATTCCTAGATGAAGAGTCAGAGAATTTCAAAGCTAGTTTCTCCACATCATGAAATGACTTGACAGCCGGGTTTGATATCAGCTATGACCCTCCCTGGAGGGGTGGAGCTCACACAGAAGCAAGTCCTTGCAGTTGACCAATGAGTCCAACCGAATTTTGACCTCAACGTGTATGATGAAACAGGGCTAGTTTAAAGATGACTTAGTTAAATTAAATGGATTGCAATAGTATCTTAAAAAATCGATCCCCAATTGACATCAACAATTTGTCAAAAAGTATAAAAACCCATATATCCATTCAGGATTCTGTTCAAAAACCTGGGGTAAGACAACTACTAAGTTTGGCACAGATAGCGCATTTTGAGTGTTTGAGGCTTAATAAAGAAACTTTTGCAACTATATTCAGGTAGCCAAATTCTTGAAAGTTGTTCATTTTCTTCAATTCCAAGTTCAAAAGTAATCACATTTATGTCTAATGTTTTAGCATTTTCAGTGGTTGCAACCCACGTAAGCACACTTGTGGGCTAATAAATAGTTGACTCATCATTAAAATGTGCAGGTTTTACAGAAAGATGATAGGCATTATCTCAACTCAGTTGAAACATCATTTTCTTAGGTCAGCATGATAACCGTGGAAAACCAAGTTAAACAAGGAATAGACCAAATAATTAACTAAATCGATAGGGAAAATTGAACAGACTCGTACCAGAAAGTTGATCTTCTGCTCCCTGAAATTGACGGAAAGTAATTCAGTGTTCATTCCAATCACAACACTACCAAATAAACATGAAAGGAGACAACGTGGAGCACTTGATAAACCTTCCTTGATTTACCGGCCAACCTTATTATGGGAAACGAATTGACTCGTGAAATATACTTTGGAAAATTTCATACATTCACTACTTACCAAGACAAACATATCATTTCTCAATGAAGCTTTAGACGCTTTGTGAACCACGACTAAGAATTTATACAAGTACCTGTGAATATATTCTTTGGGCTGCTTCTAATTGGGACATCTCATCATCCAATCTATTGACCAGTTCCAAAACCTCTGGTGTGTCCACAAATTGTACAAACCTTAACAGAAGAATCACCATTCACCGTTATCTTGATATCATTTATTTGAATATATTCGTTCACAAGTTGCAAACTGCAATACCTCTCAAGTGTTCCCTTTGTGAACCATGTCTCAGAATTTTTACAGCTTCTAACTTCAAGTTTAACTGACTGTGCAGCAGATGCAATCTGTGCCTCTGCTACCTTCAAATGTGCTGCAAATGGTTTAACCAATCCTGATGCCAGTTTCTCTGTGTTTCCATAGCTGGAAACAAACAATTCGCATCTAGCCAAAAGGAACTCAAAATTAATGACTAAAGAATATAACATTCAGCCATTTATGAAAAATCGACATCCAGAGTAATTAACTAGACATCCTCACCGTGAGCGCTTTGGTGACAGATGGAATTCAGCATAATCCAGAGGCACTTCGGATTTCATTTTCACGACAATCAAATCATTCAAGTTTCTCATTGGCTTCTTTTATATATGTTCTTCGATGCAGAATATATTTTTACTCTACTTATTCTTGTGAGCAAATATCTAACCCCACCTACAATCTGCATTAAGCCAATGAATTTGGTTTTAAATTATCAACCAAAATAAGTTCCTAAAAAAAAAAACCCATAAGTATACTTTGGAAGTAAATTAAACTATTGAATTAAGATCTCAATTCAGTAATGTACCTAACATTGAACTATAACAATAGAGCAAATTAATTCAGGTCTTGTTAAAGAACATAACTTCAAAATTTACCTCAATATAAGCTCAACCCCAAACAATGTGAACATGTTGAATCTGTATTTTTACAATAAACAAAACTACAGCAACTGAAAACCCCTACTGAATCAAAATTCAGTAATTTATGACAAAACTTGAGATGATAGACAATAAACTGACCTTGGCAATGTCAATGCAAGATCTTCAAAACCCAGCCCGATCATCGGATTCAAGTTCAGATCATAACACACATTTCAATCCCTAATTCACTTGCTAATAATGTGAGGGTTTGGGGTTCTCTATACTATCAAGAAAACCTTAGAAGTCGGTGTATATATATATGTATGTGTGTATGTATTAATGTATACCTATAATTCTCTCTAAATATTTACAGTGTACATAAGGATTTGGAGGAGGAAGAATGAAGAGTAGGTTTATTGGTATAGTGCTTCAGACAAGATTGAGTATTATTTGGATAACCTGTACATTGCATTTTAATTTTTCAATTTTTTTTTTATTTTTCAAAGTATTTGTTACGAGAGCATAAAAGATATATTTATTTCTCGTACTTTTAAATAATTGAAATAAATAACTAATACGAAAGACAAAAAAAAAAAAAAAACATTTGTTCCTCTTTCAATTCAAGTTAGTAAATTATTTGGATAAAAAATGTGATTAAAGATAAAATATTTTAATTAATTGAAAGTTAAGAATAATAATGTAATGAGAAAAAAAGGTTGAAGAGTAAAAGTGAGAAAATATTAAAAATCTTTTTATAATTGAAATGTGGTGTAGATATAAAAAAAAACTGTTTTGTGAATATAATTATTCTTATATTTTAGTTGGGCTTAAATGACAATATTGCCCTTCATGCTGATTTTGATTGGGAAAATTTGCACTTGGTAGTCCCCAAACTTTTTTGGAAATGGACACTTCGATTCTCAAATGTCTTCTTCATGATTTGGATCACGAGAGGACTGGTTATGCACCCCACAATTCTCCTTGATGTCCACCGTGATATGACTAAAAGAGTGATTGACAATGAGACATAGATGCTACAATTAAGCATTCGATAGGAAAATTTATAAATTATTTATAAGTGGCCAAATTTTACTTTCAATCACTCGTATCAATAGATCCAAAAATATTATTCAAGTAAACACCACTTATTTCTGTATATTTATAAAATAAACTATTTATAAAAAAAATTCCAGATGGAGGCTAAATTTTTACTAGATCGCCCTCACATGACAAATTAAGATTTGTTTCTCCATCTATAGTTGTTGACATTTGATTCTTAATCTTTCAACATTGGTACACACAGGTCCGTGTTGGATGAAAAGTGTCTTTTTCTATGAATGTGTCACATGCCTTGCACTAGTGGTAGCAAACGAGCCGAGCCAGCTCGTCAAAAAGACAAGCCCGAGCACTAGCCGCTCGTGGGCAGCGAGCCATGAGCCGGCTCGCCCAATTTATTTATTTATTCCTTCTAAAAGGTTTATCTTACCTTTAAAAAAAAAAAATTGGGCGAGCTCGTCCAAGGCCAACGAGCCGCGAGCCGAGCTCGCCTGAGTATGGGCCGAGCCGGCTCGGTTCAACTCATTGACACCTCTACCTTGCACAAATGTCATAGGAATCAACTGCAGTAAGAATGAAATAATGGAGATCTATGTATTAGAAAAATTTAATTGAGGACCCCAACACTTAATTTGAGAAAGATTAGGGACTGGCCCTCTAATTCTCCTAGACAGTTACTTTCGAAAGACCGTAAAATTTTCATAAAGATCCTATTTTTTTTTTCATAAATAAATACCCTATTAAAATATCAGTACACAAAATTTTCATAAATAAATAAAAATTAAACTTGAAAGTTAATGTACAACTTGTGACTTCTCCATGCTATCTAACCACAATTATGATATAAGATTGGTTGTTACTACTATTAGACCAAATTTTATATTTCACATGATGTAACGTACATAAAGTAAGCACCAAATAATTTAATACTTGAACTTAAATCGACTTTCCCTTCAAAGTAAAGGTGCAAAGATAAAATCTACTTCTATTATTTGTTTATTTTAATATTGGATTATTTGCCAAAATAGTTCGTGCTATATTCATAGTGAAAACCTCATTTATTTAGAATCTTTGTTTCGGATTTAGAAAATATTATCATTTAAGCCTCTATTTGAGTCACATTATAATTTTCATTTTCAATTTTCTACTCATTTTCAACAACGTATTGTTCAATAAAATAATATTTTTCATCATATCAATAATTTTTCCTTCTTTTTCAACAACATATTCACCATCAAACGGGGACTAAAAGACATCAGTGTATTTATAACAAAAAATCATCTACAAAATGAACTGGAGCTCTTAGTTGATGACAGATCAGAGGTCGCAGGTTTGATTCGTGTGGCTCTCGGAAGGCAGACTCTCTTCTAGAAGACATGATTTATCCTGAAAGACAGGAGTTCTCCTAGAAGGCAAGATGCAATATATGTTGACTCGCTCGACACTTTGTCAGATCAGTAGGAGGATTCTTGGACCCTGGCCAGTTGAGACACATTCCGTGGTTTACCTGGTTTGCGTTTTGAGGGGTCAAGACGTAGACCTCAGGATTAGTCG